>JAMRYI010000310.1:0-181081 GCA_029231635.1 Ditylenchus weischeri
CTTAGCCTACCCTCGCCTAAGTCTAAAAATTTACAAAAAAAACAGAGAGAACCAAGCTTAAAAATCTGTACCCATTGACGGATAGGGTCAATTTTTTTTATTATTTGTTATTATTATTTATCTCATTCAACGTGAAACTGAAAAGTAGACGTAAGCCATAAATATCAAATTCACTATTTTTCCTATATAAATTTGAGTATAGGTCAGACGAAAGTCCAGACTTCAGGTCAAATATAAGTCAAAAATGAGCAAAATAATTTTCTTGCATAAAAATGCGAAAAGTTGCATTTTTTGAGACGTTTTATGCAGCCAACAAAAGCTGAGGGTCTTCTGTTTTATATTAATTAGATTAATTATCTAAAAGTTAGAATTTTGAAAAATGGATCCCAATACAGTAAACCCTCGATTTAACGTCACCCCCAGGGACCGGTCCTAAGATGACGTTAAATCGAGGATTCTGACAGATTTTAGTCAAGGCCGACCAAAGTGGCCTATTTTTGAGTGACGTTGAATAGGGTGACGTTGAATAGGGGGTGACGTTGAATAGGGGTGACGTTGAATAGGGGTGACGTTGAATAGGGGTGACGTTGAATAGGGGTGACGTTGAATAGGGTGACGTTAAATAGGGGTTGACGTTGAATAGGGGTGACGTTGAATAGGGTGACGTTAGGGGTGACGTTAAATAGGGGTGACGTTGAATAGGGTGACGTTGAATAGGGGTGACGTTAAATAGGGGGTGACGTTAAATAGGGTGACGTTAAATAGGGGTGACGTTAAATAGGGGTGACGTTGAATAGGGGTGACGTTAAATAGGGTGACGTTAAATAGGGGTGACGTTAAATAGGGGTGACGTTGAATAGGGGGTGACGTTGAATAGGGGTGACGTTGAATAGGGGTGACGTTGAATAGGGGTGACGTTGAATAGGGGTGACGTTAAATAGGGGTGACGTTAAATAGGGGTGACGTTAAATAGAGGTGACGTTGAATAGGGGTGACATTAAATCGGCGTTAAATAGGGGTGATTGAATAGGGTGACGTTGAATAGGGGTGACGTTGAATAGGGGTGACGTTGAATAGGTGACGTTAAATAGGGGTGACGTTAAATAGGGAATGACGTTGAATAGGGGTGACGTTAAATAGGGGTGACGTTGAATAGGGTGACGTTGAATAAGGGGTGACGTTGAATAAGTGACGTTGAATAGGGGTGACGTTGAATGGGGTGACGTTGAATAGGGGTGACGTTGAATAGGGGTGACGTTAAATAGGGGTGACGTTGAATAGGGTGACGTTGAATAGGGTGACGTTGAATAGCAATTTGACGTTGAATAGGGGGGTGACATTGAATAGGGTGACGTTGAATAGGGGTGACGTTGAATAGGAATTTGACGTTGAATAGGGGTGACGTTGAATAGGGTGACGTTGAATAAGGTGACGTTGAATAGGGGTGACGTTAAATAGGGGTGACGTTGAATAGGGGTGACGTTGAATAGGGGTGACGTTGAATAGGGGTGACGTTGAATAGGGGTGACGTTGAATAGGGGTGACGTTAAATAGGGAATTTGACGTTGAATAGGGGTGACGTTGAATAGGGTGACGTTGAATAGGGGTGACGTTGAATAGGGGTGACGTTGAATAGGGGTGACGTTGAATAGGGTGTTGACGTTAAATAGGGTGACGTTGAATAGGGTGACGTTGAATAGGGGTGACGTTGAATAGGGGTGACGTTGAATAGGGTGACGTTGAATAGGTGACGTTGAATAGGTGACGTTGAATAGGGTGACGTTGAATAGGGGTGACGTTAAATAGGGGTGACGTTGAATAGGGGTGACGTTAAATAGGGGTGACGTTGAATAGGGGTGACGTTGAATAGGGGTGACGTTGAATAGGGGTGACGTTGAATAGGGGTGACGTTGAATAGGGGTGACGTTGAATAGGGGTGACGTTCAATGTGTGACGTTAAATAGTGGGTTGACTGTAATCAAATTCGATGAGTTTTTTTATTTCCCGCAAAACTGTTCATAAGTGGGCACCCACTGCCTATTTTTGACTGGTTTGAAAGGCCGTAATAGACTTCTGGACGACTTTATACAAGAGATAAAAAGGCTGTTACTAACTCGCACCACAAAATGACTAAAATACAAACAGTTTTCGAAACTGCATTTCATACTGTATTAGTTTTCATACCAATGTGTAGCTGTGCATCTCAGATTTTCAATGAATTAAAAAACTGTACTGAATTATTTTAAAATTTAAAAAATTTTCGGGTTTGAACAAACTAAAGTATAACTTGCTGGAAAGCTGAAATCCGGAGCTACAAGTTGGTATAATTTATTTTTTAAATAAGTTAGACAATGAAATTTCGGTGCTGGATTTTAGTGATTTGGTGTTGCATTTTAATTTCATCCTAAAAAGTCATGAAAAAATTGGTTGGGAATGTTTTTTCAAGTATCAAAACTTGCATTTTAGATAAATGATGGTGGATGGCAACTTATTATTGCGGTATTTATAGTTTATTATGGTACAGCTCACCACAAATTTTTGTCAATTTGTTATAGGAGGCTGTCTCACCTCAAGTGCGTGGTACTTGCTTTTTCATTTCTGAAGTCGGCTTTACTGCTATAATGTTTCTGGGCATGATTTTTGGTAATAAAAAAAGAAAAAAAACATAATAATATTGAAAAATTAAGGAACTGATTACTTCTTTGGACAAAATTTATTAATACTAGTCGGCAAGGTTTTTAGTATGCTTGCTGATATTTCAAATTTTAATTGGTTCAGCTTTTGGCTCCATTCCAACCTTTCTGTGTTGCTTGTTGACGCCGCAATTTAGGGAAAGCCCGAAATTTTTAATACTGACTAGAGGAGACAGGGCACAAGCGCAAAGAGCTCTGCAGTTTTATCAAGGTTTTTTGGAAATTTTTGAACATTTGATTTTCAAAAAATGACTCCGAATTCACTACAGTCGACTCTTGGTATAAGGCTAGTGTTGGAGGGCGTGCGAAGCAAATGGCGATTTTTCTCGCAATCTAGCCTCGCAATCTCGCACGCGGGTCCTTCGAAAAATTTCGAGTCTCGCAAATACTTGTTCAAAATCGGTACCCGCCAATTCAAAATTTTTTCCTAATCATTGAACTTCTGTAGGGAGTGTTTAACTTGGTTTCTAACAAATTAAGGCCTAGAATTGAATTTCAGGTATAGTTTTGTTAGAAACCCACTCAAAAAATTACTACAATAGTTCAATGATAAGGAAAAATTTTTGAATTGGCGAGGGACAATTTTGAAGGCGTGAACATGCCCCTTTAAAGCCAATTCACAATGAGAGCAAAAGCCAAATCACGTGTGTTTTTGACCTACCTTTTGAATAATGCTGTCGTAAATCATCTCACCTTTCATCTTGTAGCTCATCTCACTGGTCACAAAGATAGTGGTAACTTGCATAAGAGGAGTTATCGAAAAAGGACACAGGACACTTTGCACCGGTGCGAACTGTCCACTTGACTATTTTTTAATAGAGATACTTACTTTTATGTAATTTTTTTTTATTTCAAGCCACCCTAGTAATAGAAATTTCCTCAGAAATCAGAATCACTTAACAGAATTTCGAAAAAATATCTGGTTGTCGAGATATGATCCAAAATAGGAAAATACTCTTTCCGGTGCGAAGTGTCCACGGTGCGAAGAGTCCTTTTAACATCAAAAAGTAGGTTAAAAATACAATTCCAAGTCCCATGCGAGCATGCCACTTGGTTTGTGCTCCTATTGTGAACAGGCAAAAACTTAGGATTTCTCAAATGTGCGACTTAACTATAAATAATTTTACAGTTGAGTCCAACTGTTAGTCTGTCACCACACAATTATAATAACTGCAATGGCTTATGATAACTGCAATACCAAACAGTGTAGCATGCAACAAAAAGAAGAACTATGGAGTGTGGAAGCGACAGTGGCGACAGAAAAAGCAAAGAAATTAGGAAGCCTGTTTAGGAAACCTCGAGTGACTACGATTTGAGAAAAAAAATCTCGCAAAATCGCGATTTTCTCGCATTTGAAAATTGCGAGATCTCGCAAACTCGCAAATTTTCGAAATCTCGCCTTAGTCTCCAACACTATATAAGGCCATCCCAAAAGGAACGGACTTTTGGGGGTGGCCTTACATCGAAAGTCGACTGTATTTGAAATTTGGTTTAAATTTTTTAGCATGTTTAAGGTGACCAACCTGACTTTAAAACATTTTTGGAAGAAACACTCAAGGAAGAAGATGCTAGCTGTGAAACTAGCGCTAAAGACATACTAAAGGACCTGTTTTCCGAAAAGCACCTAAGAAAAGCTATTTTTTCTAGGTATTGCTGCTCTACAGGTAAAACCAGATTTTAAGAATCTGAATAAAAATATTTCTTAAAAATATATTGTAGTTAAGTGCAGGAGTGTGGCCCATAACAACTGAACTACTGTTGGCCCATTTTCCAGGAACAAAAGCCCAGGTTTTTTTTACACTACAATACCAACAATTCCGAGGGTAATTCCAGATTTATTCTTCTGTACTTTTCGGCTCCAACTTTGTGGCCGGGGTATGTGGTGTGTATACAGTTGGAAAGTAGGGTATTTTTAACTTTGTGATCTGTGGTTAGCTACCTATCAATTCAGCATCAGCCGAAGAAAACTAGTGTTAGTGACCAGCACAATTCACATTATTTCGCTAGCAGCATATGTGGCTTTTGATAGAATGGCTATTTTGTGGAATCCAAGCTTCAGTTATGGGTGTTTGCTGGCAATGACTGTGTACAATGTGACTTCCGGGTAGGAATTTCGGTTGCAAATACAAAAAATGGAGCTTTATTGAACAACAAGGGACCACAGGCGCCTATCGGCGCCTCTATAGTATTTCGAAATTTCAATGAGGGGCTATGACTTTATTCATAAAAATAGGTATATCTTTACATACTTTTTTCCCAGATAAAATACCCAGCAAAATTACACAAATTTTTCGTTTTCCACCACCACAAAGTTTGTTGGTCGTCTCTGACCCCCAAATATCCAGGTTTGTATAGGCAACCTTATACTCAAAAGAAAGCTGAGACGCTGTAGATGTGCACCTACTTTACATAATTAAAAATGGTTATAAAAAAGTAGGGTAACAAACCCTCGGAAGTTGAAAAAGTTTTGAAAAATCAAAAAATTTGGCCAATTTCAAAGTTTGTTGGTCGTCTAAGCCCCATAAATATACATGTTTGTATTGGCAACCATATACTCAAAAGAAAGAGGATACGCTGTAGTTGTGCACCTACTTTACAGAAAAACAATTGCGAGGAAAAAGTTGGGAGAAAAGTACAAAAGAAACAAAAAACGTGACGGAACCTCATAGTCCAAATACTGTATAAAGATGGATGCCTTATGTTGCAAGTTGCAACTCAATAGCACTTACAAGCCAATCGCCCGAACTGTAAAATGTTAACCCTTTAAATTTTTATTTGTTTTTAACATTTTCCCATGCTTTCCAATGTGCTGAATTTAGATTCAGAATAGCTAAAAAATCAGCTTGGGGGACCAAGACATCCAATAATAAAAAAATCGTAGTAGATCCAAGGGATGGCTACACGCATCTCTATATAGTACTTGGCATGTGTCTGTGGGTCGCCACTATTGGCTTCGGAGGCCACGAAATTGGTCGTAGAAGGGGAAATCATTTTTGCCAGCAAGTCTACCGTGTTCTACGGAATGTCAGCTTTTGCTTAAAAAAAGAATTATAAAAAGAATAAAAAAAAATTCAAAATTTCGCGCAAAAACAGCATTTTTCTTGACACGAACCATCTTCGGTGGTCGGGAGATGGACAGCCAAGAGAGGGGTAGCCAGAAGGGGGTAGGAAGGAGGAGGTTACTCAGGTGGGGGTATTTGATGGATTAATATTTATGTAATTTGAAAAATACGAAACTGGCGCCGATAGTCGCCTGTTGTCCCTCGTGATTTTGGTATTCAGCGCATCGAAACACATGGAGAAATGTTGAAAACAAACAAAAATTTCAAGGAAAGGATGGAAAAGGTGTCCAACAAAAGCTTAGAGTGTCCACTTTTTAATAAGCTAAGAATCTCGCCGAACGGTTGAGAAATAAAAAAAGTTATGGCGAAAATGAATTCATGCGTTTATGTTAGGCCACCCTTTACTTTTTTGCACCAAATTTTCTTTTGCCTTGTTTTCTTTAATTTTATAACCTTTTTTACAAAGTGAGGCTAAAGTTCTTTTTCTGGTAATCTCTCAAAATCGTATTTTAACCAAATTTAAGACGTTTGAGACACTGAAACGTACAGAAAATATGTTTTTAAGTGGCGGAAAGGCATTTGCAGAATTTTTTTTCTCTCGAAAAAATCGACTTTTTTGACCAAAAAATCATTCTCTTTGTAAATGTTGTGGTGTGTGGTCGTATTTTATCTTGCTCTTGCATTCTTTTTTTTTCAGTTCTATATGGCTCTCAATTTGATACGGCTTCACGAAATTTGCAGGGATTCAGTTATAATGAAGAATGCGTTGCAGCTATAGCATCTGTTATTGTTGGGCTACGAATAAAAAAATCTGAATGTAAAATGTCCTTCCGCCACCTGAAAACCCATTGTCATACGTTTCACAGCTTGAAACGTCTAAGAAAGCAGTCAAAACACAATTTTGGGAGGTTACCGGAGAACGAATTCCTGCCATAAAATATTATTTGTCTGCAAGATATTGACAAAAAGAATGCAAAAATTTTCCAATGCTCCCAGAAGTAGGATTCTCGAAGTATACTAAGACCCAATGCATAGGACAATAACTTTTAGCATTGGCTTCGGCACAATTGTATATTTTCTAAGCGGCGAACTTCTGCCCCAATTCCACCGGTCTATGGGTGGCACAGTTATCAACTTCTTCTCGTCACCTCTTTCATTCATATTCTCACTGGTCACAATGCCTGCCTACAAGAGCTACAATGTCCTAGCATTCATCCCACTATTTGTTGTGCCTAATGCCCTGTGCACCATCTATTTGTATTATGAATTACCAGAGACTAGTGGCAGAGAGATCTACGAAATTGTCGACGAACTCAAGGCATCTTCTAAAGACACCAAAATGCAGAAAAAATCTTATAGTGTGACATCTAAACAAAATGATGTAGAATTGAAAAACATGTTAGATAAATAATTTACCATTAGATGTTCTAATAGACTGATCCCTTTTTACACAAAATGGTGTTTTGGCCTATTTTTCGTAGACTACAGGGTGACACATAAAAACTGGTGCAAAAATGGAAAATTCGGCCAAAGATCACCCTCCCCCCGGGAAGCTTGTTAATTATGGGCGCTTGTCACATTTTAATACAACGACGACATAGTCGAATCGCTTGACAGCTCTGCCGACTGTGTTGCGTCCCACTCGGAAAAGGTCTGCGATATCACCGATCTTCTTCTTGTTTTGACTCAACCAAACGAAAGCCGGTCTCAGATATTGAATTTTTTGCTCTGCCATTCTGAAAAATACAAATAGAGAATCGTGCAAGCAGCTACTTTGCACAGAAACACAAACAAAAATAGCAAAAAAAACGCGACAAAAGCATTCAAAAGCTTATAAACAAAATCGCGCAAATTTCGAAAATTGCACCAGTTTTTATGTGTCACCCTGCACTTCTAAGCAAATTGCCATCCGTTTAGTAGCCCATTTTACTGGCTGCGGGATTGGTCGTAACTTTCTATATATTGGTGTTGCAAAAGTAGTAAGACAATATTCGCAAACATTCCGAATATTCGCGCGAGTTTCGACACACATGAAGATTTTTAGATGCTGTCATATATTATAAAATTTTATCTTGCAATTATTTTTCCATCTCTTAAAAAATTCTCTGTGGCCTAATGTGTTTTTTCTACTTGCTAAGAAAATAAAAACAACAAAAATGCAGGCCAATTGTTTGAATCATTAAAACTAGATCAGAGAACAAATTAGATAGCAACAGCTAATTTTTGCGTGAAATTTTATTTGAAAACTTTGGATAGCTCCCTTAGTCTCAATGATCAGTACTAACCTATGGAAACTAAAACGCTTGTTTGTTATAGGGTATCATCTATGATTAAAAAATCACACTAAACAATGCCAATAAAAACATTTAACTTTTATTCATGTATATTTTTACGAACAATAAAAATTTTTAATGACAAATACTGTTTCCTCTAGCAGATTGTCCGGTTCGTATATTTTCCGATCACTCTGTAGGGGGTCAATCTATTAGAGGAAATACGGTGTGAATAAGAACGCAACATCACAAAAAACAATAAGAACACAATTTTACAGCCAATACAACAAAAAATTAATAAATATTTAAAAAATTGACAAGTAGTGATTGTATTTGATGAGCAGCAGTTAGAGGGAACAGGCACCTCACATAGTTATCATCAAAATATAGCCGACCAAGGCCAAGTAGGGTTTGAGTAAAGGACCTACTAACGGCATCCACAGAATGTAGTCCACTAACCACCTGAAACAATGGTAGTATTGGTGGTTTCCGTGGATGACTAGGTGCCTAAGATCCATTTACCAGTAAAGTTTGAACTGGAATCGACCCCAACTTAGTTTTAACCATGTCTTTGAGCCAATCTCCACTCTTCCAGTTTCCATAGCTTGTTGAGCTCTCAGGACAGCGTCTAGAAAAATCGAAATTGGGCTGATTTTTTTATTTGAATGGAAGATGGTACCTTTATCACATGTTCTGCCATCAGATTTGGTGAAATAAAAGCCGAAACGGGCTAGTTGCTGCAACTTGCTACCTCCGTCAGTTTCGCAGTCCAGTTGCATGATGTGAGGGGGGTTCTTTTGCTCTGTGTACATCCACTCCCAGCTGTGCGCTATTCTAAAGCATAGTTTTGTTAACTAGGAAGCTAAAGAAACCAAGATCCTGACAAATAAATTTTTACCAATTTTGCTGTAATATTTTTTTTAGTTTTCCAAAATAATTTTTTTAAATTTCTTTCTTTAAAAAAAAATTAAAAATTTTTTTATTTAAAGAGACATCAGCTTGAGGGGAGGCTAGTTGCGCACAGAAATTTAGCCAAAAAGTTGTCTACTCTCAGTTATTCGAAACCTCCAGGGACCAATCTCAGAGTGTCGGATAAATGAGGTTTCAGTTAAGTGGGGTGCCAGTCGACAGAGAACTGCTTGTATTCAAGTTTATGCATGCTCACTTCAACCCTTCGAAGTGCGCATGCCTTTGAATCAAAGCGCTCGAAAGTGACTTTTGATGCATAAATGCATGAAAAAAAGCATGCATACCAGAACTTCTTTGTCAGATAGGCCCAGAAGTAGAAAACACGTTCAAAATCTATTAATTTTACTTTTATTTGCCTAAAAAACCATAAAACTCAGGCAAAAATACCACAAATATACCATTTATCTTCGAAAAGTACAGGGAGACCTTTTTTGGAAAATTTAGAATTTTTAACGCAAAAAGCATTCAAGTACGTTTCTTTTATCGTGATAACTAGAAAAAGGTAATTCAGGAGGGGGAGCGGTCAAGTAAAGTCTAGTCATTTAGGATATGATTTTAAGTCACTTTTCGAAAACATGAGAGGTGGGATCTGTTCTAAATAAGTACCCAAATCTCAGTCAAATAAAGTATATTTAGGGTGTCTTATAATCGAGAGTATATTATGACTGGAGTGTCGCATAACCGAGCGTAGACTGTATAATTTCGGAATTATATTCGGAACTATATGTGGATAGGTTGGTCTCAAAATATCAGAATTTTAAAATTTCTTCAAAAATGCTTTAAAAATTGAGGCGCTATGGGAAAAAGAACACAAAAATGTTGACGTATTTTCTATGTCACCTCAATTTGCAGGAATTTTTAAGAATTCTTATATATTGATTTTCACAATCTAACTTGTAATTGTGCGCGAGTTTGTTTATCAACAAAATATGGCTATAAAACGATATTTAATAGAGGTGATGACGGGACGGGATCCCGTCGGGATCCCGATCCCGCCCGATCCGATTTTGGTCCAAAATCCCGTCCCGAAATCCCGCCCGACCATTTCTCGAAATCCCGATCCCGATCCCCGAAAATCGTCAAATCCCGACACGATTTTTTGGTACTTATTGGGTTGGGGTCACACCTTATATTTTTTTACAAAACAGCGACACATACTAATTTTATTCAATAGTTCCTCAATTCTATCAATCAATATCACTTTTCGCACACATAATATTCAGATACTTGCTTCCAAAAATGATAGAACACATCAGGACCGTCAAATAATTTTCGCCATAGGAATTCTTCAATGTAACTGACTAAGTGGGAGCGGGCTGTACCATATTCTTTCTTATGACGGTTCTTCAGCTTTTGATGCATACTTTCGACGCCCTGCGTATGGATTTAATAGAGAAAACAGTTCACACGAAAATAATAAAGCCGTAAAAAGAAAAGGGACGTTAAAAATTGATCATACACCAAAAATATGAGGTGTGACCCCAACCCAAGAAGTACCGATTTTTTATAGCATTTTCATCAATTATTATTTGTTTGATAAATTCCGCTGCATCGTTTCCGCTTTTGTACGTTGATGCGCTCTTTATCTTTTTGCATTTTCAGATGAGTGTTATTTGGAATCGATCTTTTTGCAAAGCTTTCGGCTGCTGAAGCAAAATGTGGAGTGTGCGGCAATGTGATCAAGATGTCAGGCGGTAGCACTGCCCGATTGAATGTTTGCTTATAAAGTGATGTTCATTGTTGTGAAAAAGCGTGAATAAATGATTTTTTTAAATGGCTGCGTGTGTGCGTGGGGTAAAAGAAAGGTTGTTAAAGGCTACTAAGTGCAGAAATGGTGCGACTAGTGGTAATTTTCCACTTAGATTTGATAGTAGCCAAATCCCGAAATTTGTTCGGGATCCCGACGAGATCCCGAATTTTATTTCGAAAAATCCCGATCCCGAAATATTTTTGGCTGAAAATCCCGTCCCGAAATCCCGCCCGAACCGGTTTCATCACCTCTAATATTTAAAATAGTCATATGCACTATAATGTTCAAAAAAAGTTCGTGCAAATTACTTATGTGGTATGTATTTGCATCTGGGACGTGTCCAGGTATGGCATTGGTGTATCATTATGCCCATGTCAGGAGCGTACCAATGTGCCAATTTGTTGGAAATCGCCTCGAAGAATTCAATGGTATAGTTATTGGCCTGCACATAGAAGTTGGCTCCTAAAATATTTTTTGTGTTTTAAAGACCAGTTTGTATAGTTTTTGTTGCGGGTGAGGTGGTTTGTAGTGATTTAATAGTGGGTCATTGATTCCTTAATGGAGGGGGGGGGGCACCATTAATGTGTATGTCAAGGTCTTTGCTGCTTGTCATTTGCTCACTTAGAATGCACGGAAGAACACCTTCGCAATCGCAAAAAAACTCAGATTAAATTGTTTTTTTTATATTTTTTTTACTTTTGGCTATAAAGATGGGTTTTTTGTATAATAAATAAATAATTTTTTTAGGAAAAAAAATACATTTACACTTAAAAGGGACCCACCCAAGCTGTGATCTTTAAAAGGTAATTTATTAAAATTTGCAATGCCAGAAAATTTGAAATTATACATTAGCCACCTCATAAAACAATCTGCAAAATCGGAATCCTTGCAATTTTTCGAAAGAAACCATCAAAACAGGATTAGTAAAGACTCTAAAAATTCCAAAACAAAATTTTTTTGGGGGTTCCGTTAATGAGAGCATCGATTGTATTTAATTTTTCGATGGCCGCGCCTATGGTACATAAATTATAAGAAACACTAATCCATTGCCAAAAGAGCACCATGTCTTCTAGAAACGGGAATTTTTATGAGATGCGCACCATAAATTTTTGTTATGTTGCATTTTTTAAATGTTCATTCACAAACTACTGCAAAAATCATTGTCCAACCAATTATTCAAATACCCACTCAGACTTGGCTGTATCCCTAAAAGTAGCAAAGCGTGACTAAGTGCATTCCGCTCATCACTGACCCCAATTTCACCCCTAGACATAAATCCGGTGGAACAGGGAGACCAACAGAAGTAGCAAAGTGGGTCAGCTCCACAATAGCAAAAGATAAACATCACTGTCTGCTCTCTTTCACTTTCCTGTTATTCAAATGCACTTTTAGTAGCGCTAATCCCTCGTTTTTTTACAGAACTGTTCACTAATTTCGGATGTTTTATTCGGACATACGACACTTTGCACCGGTGCGAACTGTCCACTTGACTATTTTTTAATAGAGATACTTACTTTTATGTAATTTTTTTATTTCAAAGTCTCTCTAGTAACCGAAATGTCCTCAGAAATCAGAATCACTTAACAGAATTTCGAAAAAATATTTGGTTGTCGATATATGATCCATAATAGGAAAATACTCTTTGTTTTCCAATTTTAGCCTATATCTCAACAACCAAGCATTTTTTCAACATTCTGTTCAGTAATTCGCATTCATTTGTTTACTTCAAGCCACTGGCGTGGCTTGAAGTAAACAAAATTACATATAAATAATACCTACTGTAGGTATCTCTATTAAAAAATAGTCAAGTGCACAGTTCGCACCGGTGCGAAGTGTTCTTTTACCGTTTTATTCTGGCCATAAATTTTGCCGTAAAGTGCTTTTTAAAAATCTGTATTGACCCATTGACTCAGCTCCTAATAATTTTTTGATTTGACGTCAAAAAGGTTAGTCACCCTGTGGTTTGAAGATAATTAGCTAACAATAAGAGAAATTCTAAAAACAAAGGTACCGTATTTCCTCTATTAACTCCCGTCCCCAAAAGTGGGACTTTTGAATTTTTTGTCATTGCCTATCGACCCACTTTTTTAAATATACTTTTGAGCATGTAAAAATGTAGCCATATCAAAATGTAGCCCAGATTCCCAGCTACATTTTGGTATGTTACATGCTCAAGAGTCTATTTAAAAAATTTGGTCGATAGACAAAGCCACATAAAATTCAAAAGTCCCACTTTTGGGGAGGGGAGTTAATAGAGGAAATACGGTATTGTGTGCTTAAACAAAACAAGACACTTTCAACAAACCAAGGCATTTTTCAGCCAAAACAAGGCACATTTAAAACTTGCCCAAAAATAGAAGAGGGCTTTAGCCACCCTTTTGTGCAATTTGACCGATTTTCGGCATGTTTAAACTGAAAAATAATGTGAAGCCGGGTTATCGAATATAACTTTTACAGTAAAAGCTGATTCTGGCGCGCCGGGTTATCGAAGGGTCAGTTTACCTCATTTCTCTACTGGCCAATCAAACTCAGTTCAAGGTGCCGGGCTATCGAGGTTCGACTGTACTTATTTTGTATATTTTGTCACCTTTGGAGAGGCCATTTATAAGAGATACACTTTCACGTGTGATATTTATAATTTTCTGCATTTATTTTACAAACAAAGAGATTAAGGTTCAAATGTATATCATAAATATATATACTCTTTGGTCTGCATTCCAAACCCCCTATAAAACAGATTGCTCGGATGGAGGAAGAGGCACAGGGAAATAAATACGTACAAAACTAGTTTGCTGTTGGCATGCAAACTTTAATATTATTCCAAAATTATGGGCTGAATGCAAAGTGTTTCTATGTACGGGAGTCATAAAAAAGCAATTGTGGTGTGAAAAGCAGCCAAAATGTTTGTTGAAAAACAAGAAAAAGATACAATGTTTTCAATAATTGATTTTCTTTTTTTTTGTGCTGTATCATGAAGCTATTTTTTAAATTTTGACAAGACTTTGCTCTTTTTTATATAAGAATATTTGGCACTACCGGAGTATAGGGTGTGCGTATCTCAACCCCAAGCGTAGAGACGTATACTCCGGTAGGGTCGAATATTATTCAAATGTTTTGCATAGGGTTGTCCAATCCGAATATTCGCGAGCAATGTTTGCAGTGCGAACATTCAAACAACTGTATTGTTGACTAAGAGTTGACTGTATTGGGATAGTTGACTGTAGCATAGTTTGTAAAAGCAGTAAGACAATATATTGTTGACTAAGAGTTGACTGTATTGTGATAGTTGACTGTATTGTTGAATGAGAGTTGATTGTATTGGGATAGTTGACTGTATTGGGATAGTTGACTGTATTGTTGAATGAGAGTTGACTGTATTGGGATAGTTGACTGTATTGGGATAGTTGACTGTATTGTTGAATGAGAGTTGATTGTATTGGGATAGTTGACTGTATTGGGATAGTTGACTGTATTGTTGAATGAGAGTTGACTGTATTGGGATAGTTGACTGTAGCACAGTTTGTAAAAGCAGTAAGACAATATATTGTTGACTAAGAGTTGACTGTATTGTGATAGTTGACTGTATTGTTGAATGAGAGTTGACTGTATTGGGATAGTTGACTGTAGCACAGTTTGTAAAAGCAGTAAGACAATATATTGTTGACTAAGAGTTGACTGTATTGCGATGGTTGACTGTATTGTTGAATGAGAGTTGACTGTATTGGGATAGTTGACTGTAGCACAGTTTGTAAAAGCAGTAAGACAATATATTGTTGACTAAGAGTTGACTGTATTGTGATAGTTGACTGTATTGTTGAATGAGAGTTGACTGTATTGGGATAGTTGACTGTAGCACAGTTTGTAAAAGCAGTAAGACAATATATTGTTGACTAAGAGTTGACTGTATTGTGATAGTTGACTGTATTGTTGAATGAGAGTTGACTGTATTGGGATAGTTGACTGTATTGTTGAATGAGAGTTGACTGTATTGGGATAGTTGACTGTAGCACAGTTTGTAAAAGCAGTAAGACAATATATTGTTGACTAAGAGTTGACTGTATTGTGATAGTTGACCGTAGCACAGTTTGCAAAAAGCAGTAAGACAATGTTCGCGAACATTCCGAATATTCGCGCGAATATTCGAGGCCATCTCAATATTCACGCGAATATACCAACTCTAGTTTTGCAGGAGAGATATGACTTATATTATTTTCTCTATTAATTTTTCGTTCCATATTTAACAATATGTACTTTTTTAGAAAAAATCGAAAGCTTAAGAAAAGTGTCAAGCAAAAGAAAGAGGAGAAAGCCGAGCGCAAAATTAAAGAAACCAAAAAATTTTCAAAAAGCATCATGCAATCAATGGTCAAAGGACCAATGACCAACACTTGAACAATACGGTGCAAAAATGTTAATTAGTTATCCTTGTCCAAACAACACGGAAACAAGGCATATTTTAGGAAAAAAAAACAGCGGAAAAACATATGGGAAATGGGACCAAGGCATATTTTATCACCCAATCGTACACAAGCGCCGCGAAGAATTAAACAGAGCATCATGCTATCAATGGTCGAAGGGAACAGCTTGTTAGCCAGGAAGATAATACAACAAACTTGAATTTCTATCGGTAAGACTGTAAACTATAGCTAAGAACAAGGAATGTGGAGTCTGGCTAAGCTGCACTATTACGCACTGGCCGTGAATGGCCACAAATCATTGCCTTGAGAGTTAGAGATGCGCGCACTCACTTACCTTAGACATGATTCCGAGAAGTACTCTTGATCATAAAATGCACATAGAGGTTTTTTTTGCCTAGTTCCAGTAAAAAACAAGGTGAAAAATGAATGATAGGACACCCAGGTACCTTCTCCAAGTGATTTACATTGGTCCCACAAGGCAAAATGTCAACTTTTGGCCGAAAATGTTGTTTTAAATGGTCGATCGCGCCCTATAAACATGTTTTCTACACGTTATAGGTCTTCAAATGTTAAAAAAACATGATTTGGGGCCATTTACGCCCAGTGCGCAATTTTGCATTCCAGCTTATGAAGATATTAGAAAGAAAACATTGAACCATCTATTTGGCTCTAATCAGACTCCGGCGTAACATGAGTCGTGCAACAAACTTTCAAAGGTTTCCACAACAACTATTTTAATTTTAGCCGGTAGTTATCTAATACTCAAAATGACCGCCAGAATCTAGTGAACATTTTGGTAATCAGAACTTCTAGAGTTCATATTAAACTTTTTGAGAAATCAACAAAAGTAAGTCGTGTAACAGCGTGTTACGTGACTCGACTTGCGTAACACGCTGTTACGCGACTTACTTTTATTGATTTCTCAAAAATTTATAAATGAACCACAAGAGTTCTGATTACCAAAATGTTCGCTAGATTCTAGCGGTCATTTTTAGTATTAAATAACTACAGGTTGAAATTAAAATAGTTGTTGTGGAAACCTTTGAAAGTTTGTTACGCGACTCGTGTTACGCCGGACTCTGATTAGAGCCTTCCAAGCAAGTAAAGGGAAATAACTAACCATTGACCCATTCGGCTCGCTGGCTCTTATTTCCATCGCCGACCTAAATTTGCTTTGTGATAACCAACTTTCTGTAACCAGTTTAAGCTAAGAAGACCTGATCAAAAAGAGCATCATATCCTTCAGCTACACTCTCTTCCTCCAGGCCTAGATCAAAAAGATTGCGTCTACAATAAATTCAGTATTTCAGTTTGAAAAATTAGTCAGGAAATTTAATCAAACCTCCAGAAAGTGTCCTGTTGCATCATCCAAAAAGATTTGCCTTTTTTTAATAGAGCAATTGCTAGATTGGCTCTTAATAAATATATGGTCTGGTAGGGTCCTTCTGCGAAACTAAATGGCTCCTGAAATGACTAGAATTCATACTAAAATAGATTATGCATTGAAATTACATATAGACTAGGTGTGGGCCAGTAGAACTGCTTGATGTTGGGCCAGTGCTCGGCCAACACATCTCTGGCAGTGGAGTCCAGAGTGACGAACACAAAGCGGTCATGTGCTCCAGGATACACTATACAGTAAACCCTCGATTTAACGACATCTCAAAAAGTTCGTTCCCACCTCGGATCCGACACTTTTTTTAGCTCGATTTTTGAAGCCTTTTGCCGATTGTCTTTGGTAAGTCCGAAATATCGCAAGAATTCTATTTTTGCCGGTCGTTTTTGTAAATGACACTTTTTAAAAGACGTCCCTTTTTTGAAATAGGGTGTCGTTAAATCGAGTACCCGCTGGTCTTTTTGGCAAAACTGTTGTCATTTACGGACTGAACTGACCAATGACAATTGGCAAAAGGCTTCAAAGATCGAGCTAAAAAAGTGTCGGACCCGAGGTGGGAACGAACTTTTGGGTGTCGTTAAATCTAGGGTTTACTGTAATGCAAATTCGATTATATTTTGCTCAAGGGCCAAACTAGAGGAAAGGGGGAGGTTGTATACCGTAAATACTCTAATAAACGGGCCTCCCTACAGTTAACTATTTTCAAATTTGTTTTGCTTTTACAATCCCAACATTGTTTATTTTTTAAGACGTACGACCACTCGTTTTGTAGATCTTTCCAAACTCTACAAAATGAGGGGTCGTACGTCTTAAAAATCTTATATAGTATTTGGCATGTGTGGGTGGGTGTGTGGGTAACGCTTTTTTACTTCGAAGGCCATAACGGGTCGTAGATAGCGAAATCACTTTTGTCGCTAATACCATCGTGTTCCCCAGAATGTCAGCTTTCGTTTTAAAAAAAGAACAGGCGAAAAAAAAGAGTTCTAATAGGGGATATACCTATTTTTATGAATGAAGTCATAGCCCCTCATTGAAATTTCGAAATACTATAGAGGCGCCGATAGGCGTCTGTGGTCCCTTGTAAACAGTGTTGGGGTTAAAAAAGCAAAACAAATTTGAAAATAGTTAACTGTAGGGGGGGGGGCCGTTTATTAAAGTATTTACGGTATGTTATTATGCCTTGGTCTGCTATGGCAGTTTTTTCTCAAATTTCGATTGCGATGATATTTTTAGGATAAAATTTGGTTCTTATGGGTTATTATATA
Source organism: Ditylenchus weischeri (assembly GCA_029231635.1). Lineage (NCBI taxonomy): Eukaryota > Metazoa > Nematoda > Chromadorea > Rhabditida > Anguinidae > Ditylenchus > Ditylenchus weischeri. The sequence continues at coordinate 17,827 of JAMRYI010000310.1, forward strand.
TCCATACATCATATTTTGTGTTTCAATATTTTGGCAAACAAGACAAAAATAGGCTTTTTTGCAGCAAATTAGACAAAACCACTGAAGGTTTCAACCAGCTGCAAAAATACGTTCACCCGAAAAAAATATTCACCCGCAGTGTTGCACAGAAAGTTGAAAGTCATGTTGAGGGCGTGTTGATTCAGCAGTAATATTGCTGGAGGTTTACTACTAAATTCACTGTCCAATTTATCTATTAGCTGGGCGAATTCCATGGAGTTTTCAATGCTCTCCAAGGACACAGTGTGACCATAGGCTTTGATGTAGCGCACGGCTCTAGTGGCATTCTGTGTTTTCCTCAACACCAACAATCCAATGGTGAACCAGAAGAGGTAGGAGCCATAGCAGGCCAGTTTGTAGACCATTGGTGGCAGTAGCCACTTGATGTAGGTGGAGGGCAGAAAAGGCCTGATTGCTTGTCTACAGGATTGGCTAAAACCGGGACTAGTCCTAGATTTGGGTAGGTGACCATTGGAGTTGGCACTTGGATTAGATTTGCCATTTGAGGATATAGGTTGAGTCTCTTTTTGTTGATCTTCTTTGACAAGCGCTCCTGCAACACCTATCCTAGGGATCATTTTTTATTGGTTCGAATATAATAATTGTGCGTGGTAGTATATAAGGTTTTTCACTTCATGGATTAGTGGTCTGAAAATATTGCACATTAAGTTCAAAAATTTAGATAATTTTTTTTAGATACATGGGAATCAGCTTGAATATGCAACATAACTTTTCGGCACAGATATCATTTTTTGAAGGAAAACAAAGTAATTCAAAGAAATTAGAGCAAGGTTCCCAAATGGATTTCCCAGTTTCTCAGCATTATGAAATTTTTGACGCTACTGTCATATACCCCCCAAAAAAAAGCTACTGTAATATACCCTTTAGATTTTGCCGATCGTTTTTGTAAATGACAAGGGTGCCGTTAAATCGAGGGTTGACTGTGCTTTCTGTGGATGAAAATTGACACAGTCAACGGCTAATAATTAATTCTAAAATCTACAATTTTGCTGCCAGATCAAACCTGCTGCGAGAAAAAAATTAACTCTGCTGCCAAAAAGGCCAAAAAAAAACTGCTAAAAAATTTGAGTTTTTGGAAACAAAATTTTTCATAACAAACTGCAAAATTGTAAAAACGACTGGAAAAATTGGAACTTTTGCAGTTTTGGACAAGACTTTTGGGCCCTACCTAAAAGTGAACCATTAAGGAACAACAATTACGTCGGATCGCTGGCCAGCATACAACAAAAATCACAATAAAGTAAGTCTGATCGAGCAGATGTCGAAGGGTATCCGTCACTTGTCCGTCAACCATTCGCTCAACCTCACATCCAATATTAGGAGCAAACAAGAAAACAATCAAACCAATTTAGAATTTCATGAGCCCGTCAAGCAGTGATATCGATTTGTTTCAAAATATATGTCTCTCATTTTGTACAGTCGACTCTCGATTAGTGGAAACCTAGGGTCCAACCCTATTTTTGCCCGATTTTTTAAGGCTTTTGCCAAACGTGATTTGTCAGATGGTTCCAAAAATCGCAAGAATTACGATTTTGCAGATTTGCCATTCACAAGGGAACCGATCGAACTGTACGATTCGATTAAAAAATTCGGACAATGCCATCTCGTAGAGCATAGTCGATTTGCTATATAGAATTTCAATATTTTTTGCTTACAGACAGAAAAATCGAATCTGGAGACTCGAGAAACATTGAGCCAAACACTGCCTTGGTCTCCTTGTGGATTCTTAAAAACGTATTTTTTTATAATCTACACCACCAAAATATCGATCCTTAGCAAAGTCCGACTCTATTTTTACCCCATATGTGGAAAAAAAGTGTCGGAGGCAGTGTCGGAACCTTTGGGGTGTCACTATATGGTGGCTTGACTATAGAAAATATTTTATTAAAAATCCACGGGGGGGGGCACCAAGGCAATTATGGTCTGTTTTGACATGTTTCTCGAGGCTCCAGATTTGATTTTTTCTGTGAGAAAATATTAAAATTCTATGTAGTCAATCGACCATGCTCTACAAGATGGTACTGTCAGGATTTTTGAATCGAATCGTACAGTTCAATATGTTCCCTTGTTAGATTGACGAAAAATAAAAAAAGTCAAATATTGGAAGTGGGATGTAAAATTGAGAAGTGGCTTTGCGTCAAATAGTTTTAAATTACTTCAGAAACTGCTTTGAGAAGAATAGAAATTCCAAATTCCAATTCTTGTACAAACTTATAAAACACGTTCACAGGCTCAAACATCCAAAAATGTACCAACATTTACTTTAAAAACACAAATAAACCAATAAAACAAATTGCAAAACACTCAAAATAAACTAAGACACAGCAACAAAAACATTCCATTAGTAGAACAATAATTGTAAGTCTACTGCTAAAAACACAAAGAAAAAAGAGCAGTAGTAGTAGCACGACCACAGACGACACATTTAATGGAATTGTGGGAAGCGCTGCCAACCATCAGGCAAGACAATGTCAACTTAGAAGGTGTCAGCCCTGAATTAGGTAATACCTCCAGCCCCCACCATCATTTAGGTGAACATTGGCAGGCCTTGATTGCTCTCTCTCTGATGGGGGAGGCAGTTGGGCTGCGCAAGGGCGGTCGTTTGACAGCACTTTGATGTGAGGATTTCTTCTCTACCCACAAATTTTATCCCTACTACTACTTTTGTGTTTGTACTAGAGCTCTGTTGGCTGGAATGTTAGAAAAAAGTGTAGTAAAGGAATAGATGGATGGATCAAGAACACAACTGCTATGCAAAATAACAAGGATTTCACTTTTAGTGTAGACTATTTTGTGAGTGGTAAAACGCACCACTTCAAATATTGATGTGAGACAAATTTCACAAATCTTTCTGTGAATTCAGCAGCTTTTGGCCATTCCTGTCTAGGAGCCGGCCACCTTAGGCTTTTTCGGCGATGACCGAACCTAGACTTAAAAATGATTTTTAACCGGTTAACAAGATCCATTTAAAGTATAAGATGTGCCAAGTTTTTCTGACGAGTCTCTTTAGCCATGACTCTTCTAATTTTGACCACATCTTTTTTATTGAAAAGAAGAAATAACAGGATGTCAAATGGTACTAAAATTTCAGAGTAATATGTATTAGAACATACACAGATTTCAACACACAAAAAACAACGTTTTTCACTAGGGTTGCCGACCCGTCGTAATTTTTGATGCGTCGAGTCGAAATCCTTTTTTTGAAATTACACTGAAATATTTATTTTTTTCGCTTTGAGATTTTCTAGGTTACTTTCACAATGAATATATATTTTCTAAACAGCAACTTTTTGGCTCTATATGTGTTTGAAGGTACGCTAAAAAATATGCCTTGGATATGCCACAAGATAAAACGTAATTAATGACACAGCAATTTCTTGCTTGTTGAAAAAGAATATGACCCATTTTTCATTATCATAATACAATGCGTATTATTTTTGTAATTTGTCGCGCGACGATTTTTGCTGCTCATTGGAAAAAGATTATGACCGATTTTTCATTATCCGGTCATAATCTATATTATGACCGGTAATATTACCAGATTATGACCGGTAATATTACCGTTGCCCACCCCTAATTCTATTAGACAAATCAGTCGACCTCAAAAGAAAATATTCTGCATTGGCAAAAAAATTTCGCTATTTTTATTAAAAGTAGATGACTAGAACGATTTGTAAATGGCAAAACCTGGTTCTGACTTATTAACACAAACCATGGTCTGTTTTAATTTTTCGTCCTCTCGCAGAACGTCCTCTGCTGTGGTCTCACGGCAAGAGCTGTGTTTGCATGTGCGGTCGCAAGGCTTGTGCCACTCCAGTCCTGTCTCTGTGATGTTCGTGACTAGTAGCACTCCTGCCGGTCTGGGGGGTATGCTGCGGCTCCCATCGGCGTTGGGCACTAGGGTACCTTGGTTCCACTGACTTCTCTTTGGGCTTGCGGATGAGGGACCGGCTTCTGTCTTGCCTCTTCTTGAGTGGTATGCGGTATTCCTCCAGGTTCCTGGCTTGAGGTCGTTGGCTGGCATCTGGGCGGTCACTCTGGGTGCCTTGCTGGTGGTTGAAGGCTCTGGTTTAGGGTTCAGTGCCTCTTGGCGGCTCCCTTCCTTCATAGTTGGCTCGTCTGGATGCCATTTCTCGTCGTAGTCTAGCTCCAGTACTGCGTTAAACTCGTCCATTTTCCTGCAAATAGCTGAATTAGTGATTGTTATCGGCTCGGAACGTTGGTCGCGAGGGATGAGCCTACCGGGAATTTGAAGATTGGCTGGGTCTTTGGTGATTTCCAGGGAGTAGAGGTGGTTCAGTTTCGGCTCCGACCTTCAGCATGACTGTACGCACTTTGCCGTCGTTGTCTTAAGACAGGCATCGGTCCTGCTTCCTCAGAAAACTTAAATGCCCGTCTAACTCTATGTGCGCCCAGCCGCGAAGACCTGTATCTTTCCGCGAAGCCTCCATCCTGGCCCGACAGCAGTTCAACAACCACTACCTGATTGCAAAAGAAGTAACTCCAGGCTTGTTTGAAGTTTGCCCGTTCCTATGCAACTGGTAAAGTTTGTGCCTCCGCACGATGGCCATTGTCACAAGTCTCCTGCAGTCAATGTAACATTGACCGACAAGGTGCTACCTCTCTATCTGGACACCTATCTCTACTTCATGATGACTAAATCGCCAAGAAGATCTTGTGCCTCCTACCGCCAGGTTTCTTTAGCTATCAACGATGAAGTACTCCAGGTAGACCAGTTAGCTTGGACTAATCAATCAGTGCCTTCTGAAGTATCCAAGACTTGAAGGCAGCTTTTTTCACCAACGAGAGCATGCCTAACTTGCCGCTGAAAGTCTTCCACAATTTGCCTCTCAGCAACCTGTCTGATGTATTGACATCACAGATGACAGACGCACTCTCTGATTTGGACGTGCAGCGCAAGATCAGCGACTACTTTACCCCAAGGAGACAAGAATCAGGTATCCCTAACGTACGAGCACATAGTGAAAGTCAGAATCTGTGGGAGTTCCTGAAAAGCCATTTGCCAAGCAAAGAAGAATTGTGGACCTGGGTGTGCTTTCTGTATGTAACTTACCTATGGCCATGAATGTGCTGATTCCCTGGCTACTACCATAGTGACCGCGCTACTCAAAATTTGGACGGCGTCCCGTCCCCATCTTTCACGTTTTCGACCGTCCGCCGGCCGTCCGAAATTTTTTTCTATCGGACGGCCGTCCAATATTTCGCCGTCTTGCTAAAATTTTCGCCGGCCGTCCGATAAAAATGTTTTACTGCCGGCCGTTTATTGGCCGGACAAAATAGTGAAATTGCTTAAAATTTTTTGTTGTTCATTTTTTTGGTTAAAAAATCAATCTTTATTAAAAAATCACAGCAACTTAAAAAATATATTTCGAGTTATATGTTAAAAGTGTTCGAGACTTCGGCAGTTCTTCGTTAATTCCAACTCTTCTTCCTTCCGCATGCATTGTCATTATAGAAAAGATTCTTTCAGCTGCACCAGAAGAAGCAGGAATTATCAAAATATCGATAGTTAACTTTTTTTATTGGACCATCTGGCTAAAATTACTACTGCTTTAGAAAAATTATTAGTGAAATTATTAGTATTAAAATTATTAGTATTAACCTCATTTGCCCAAAAGGTTGCTGCCTTTTTGTTGCCAGCCTCTTGCACGCAGCGATGGAAAACATCTTCCACAAGATCATTAGTAGATTCTGTTCTTAACGGAACATGAACTGTCCCTAATCCAAATGGTGATGTTATTTCCGTTGGGACAAGCCTATCACCAAATTGTGATTCTCCAAGCTAAACGATTTTATTTTTCAAGACTTTTAAAAATAAAAAATTCACTAGTTTCTTGAAAGCATATATTCCCTTAGCTACCCTCCGAAAATCGGAAAAATTTTGGGTCAATCTCGAGATTTTTGGGTGTACGACCTAAATCTAAAAAGTAGAATCGGTAGAGCTCGTGGGAGTTAAGAAAATGCAAAAACCAGCTTTGTAAAATATTTGCTCTGCCCCGAGATACAGACCCTCAAAGTAGAGGGGGGCGCTTATTAGAGAGGGGGCGCTTATTAGAGATAATACGGTATATGGTCCTGCTTAAAAAGAAAGCAAACTGCTGGGTCAACTATGGATGCTGCCGCATAATAGTAATTGCTGTTCATGCTACCAGATTTGATAACGTCCTCAAATCTTGTTTTTAGACCCTCTATTAGTGAATTGGCGTATGGGTTTAAGTACAGCCCCTATAAACAGGTTTTTTATCAATTAAAAGTTAAATTGGTGTCAACCTCTAGGTGCTGTATAAGATGAAAAATTCCAGGTATAAGAGTGAAATAGTTGGGTTTCGGTCTTGTTGCAGTTTGTCTGTTACGGAATGAAAAGGCTCAATGACTTCTAAAGTAAGTTTTATGGACTTAAGCTCATTTGCAGTAATAGCTTCCCAGCCGTGATTAAGTGCTATGCGATTAAATTCATTAATGCACGATTCTTTTATAAACCAGTGCTGCATAACTCCAGCAAGTGGGCGCAAACATAAGAACATTAAGCCCTGTTACTGCAAGCAGCTCTTTTGACGCTAGATGAGAAGGCCGAAAGTGGTTTATAATTGAAAAAACTTTCTAAAAGTTTTAATAAAAAAAGTTTTATAAAATTCTAGCTAGCCTTGCGCAATTTATAAGTCGTTGAATCTTCAACATCTAGAGCATGCTTCAAAACTAGCTGCAAACGGTGAGCTTTACAAACAAAAAGTTGCTGATCAATAATTTCATCTTCCTCATCTTCTGTCCACATATTTTCTAAGTCGACAATTTCGGCTCCTTCAAAATCATCTTCAAATTCTGGATTTATATCAGATCTTGCAAGCACTATGCCTCCTTTAAAAGCATTAATCATATTCGAAGCTCCGTCGGTCACATAACCACGGGCATTATTAGGATTTAGGCCAAGAGAGAGTAAAATTTCAGTCATAACCTGTAATTAGACAAAAAAATCAATTTTTCAATTTTCTCACATGCCTCTTTTATATTCACACCAGTATGCCTATTTTCAAGTTCTTTGATATCCAAACCAGCAGTAACAAAATCGTTGTCATACTAAAAATGAATCATGACACCCAAAAAAGATAAACGCATTCCTGGTGCCGTGGCTATATCAGTGGATATAGCATATGTTTGACCAGACTGCTGTACCATTTTAACTATTTCTTCTGTTGTTTGGCCAGATAAAGTTTTTATTGTTTTAGCTGCACTAGTTCGCCCGGGTAGTTTAAACCCTTCTATGCAAGATGCAAAATTCTAAAAAAAATTAGAGAAAAACATATTTTTGAAAAGCACCTTGAGATGCTGATTATCTAAAGTACGCAAAGCAGTTGAGGACGTACTGAGCCACTTAATAAGTTGATCATGAGCATAAATTATCTTTTTTTTCGGGGTCACTTCAAAAAAATTAGTAAGTTTTATTTTCCCGGGAACTTCGTCTTTGTATTCGGGGTGTTTTGTGAGAAAATGCTTTCTCAATGAATTTCTGTGAATGGCTCCTGTTGTGCACCCAGGAAATACACATTGACCACCAACATACTACTCAGTGTAAGCATCTTCTACAAAAACATTTTTTTAGATTTTACTAAAGTCAACCCTTGATTAAACGGCATCCCTGTGGAACGGGGTACCGTTAAATTGAGAGTTGACTGTACAACAACAACATACTTCCAGGAATAAATTAAGGACATTTAGCTGGTGGTGCTTCCACAGTTTCTTCTCTCTCATCTGATTCTTCAAAATCTTATAATATGTCTTCCAGATTAAGTTCTGGAGTGCTCGGAAGAGTTACAAAAAAAAAGTTGAACAAACACAAGTAGAACAATAATATTTTTTGCATGTTCTTTTACTAACAATGAGACTAAAAAATGTGATTATGATTGCTAGACTCTTATTAGTTAATTAAGAAAAAATTTTGGTACCAGCTTGTAACTAGACATAATTAAAAATTAAAATCAGGAGATACTTGTAAAGAATTTTAATCAGAAGATACTTGTAAAAAATTATAATCAGAAGAAATTTTATTTCTTTCATATTGTTGTAAAAGTCTCATTACTTCTACCAAATAAATTCAAAATACTCATCATGAAATTTTGTTATTTTCTTATCCTTGTATTGCTTTTTTCAACTATGATACCAGAAACTGAATCTAATGTCCATATACCATTGCAAGTAGCAAAATTACTTCAAAACATGGACGAATAAAACAGTCACAGTACCATGATTGATTACCACTCGGGTTTAGCACTTTCATTCTTCAAGCACATCTCTTGAGAAGCCATGAAAAGAAGCAGAAAACTGAACAGAAAACATTTATTTCAAAACATGGACGAATAAAACAGTCACAGTACCATGATTGATTACTACTCGGGTTGAGCGCTTCGATTTTTTGCTTCATCCACATAAGACGTCACGAAGAGAAGCGAGACTGAACGCGAAAAAGTATAATCAAAGAGTATAAGTATAAGAGACTCAATCACTGACTTTTCAGAACCAAAAAATAATAATACTCTCAAAGATTGAGTCTCTAAAGAATATTTTTCTGTTTCATTTCAAGACTAACTTTCAAACGACAATTTTGAGACGTTTTTCAAATCGTGCGCACATAACACGGACAGACAACTCTCTTTTAGTATATAGGATTTGAAATTCTTTTATTCCTTGGTCATTTTGGGGCAGAAACGCGGTGCATAGGCCTTCGTGTAAAAAAAATTTAATTTTGCACCTTATCAAATAATGAACAGACGGACATTGGCCTACCAGAATATCTCGTCGCCACAGGTTCCCAGGAGGTTGTTAAAAACCATTTTCTTCATTACTCTATTTTATCATAAACCACCGGTAAGTTCATTTTTCAACCCCTGAGAAATAGAAAATTTTTTAGGTCAATCTTGAAACTTTCACGTGGTCTACCCAAATAGAAAAAGCTAAAAAAATAAATAAATAATAATAATAAATTACTTGGTATTTCCTCAGAAATCCGAGATAGAAGTTCTATCATAGAACTACACGTAGAATTACACGTCAATATAAAATTAAAAATGTTTTGTTGAGAAATACTCTAGAAATTTCAAAAACTTTGACCAGGTAAGTCCCTAATATGACGGAACGAAACAATTATAACAATTTTATTTAAAAACTTTTAAAGGGGCATGCTCACCTGTTCAAATTTTGTCCCCGCCAATTCAAAATTTTTTCCTAATCATTGAACTTCTATAAGGGTTTTTCAACTTGGTTTCTGACAAAACTACACCTAAAATTAAATTCTAGACGTTGTTTTGTTAGAAACCAAGTTGAAAAATCCGTACAGAAATTCAATGATTAGGAAAAAATTTGAATTGGCGGGGACAAATTTTGAACAGGTGAGCATGCCCCTTTAAGGCATTAGTCATTAACAGTCAAGAAGTTAAAAAATATTTGAAAGCAGCGGTTTAAGCAAAACAATTAAGGCATCCTTTCTTGCCTTTTTTTTCTGGTCTTTCAGTTCGTTGTTCATTTACTTGATGGACATTGTCTTCGTATAAATTATTTTGTTTATCAATATTTCCTTGTTTTCCACTGTGGCAAAAGTCGTCATCCATCCAGAGAAGCATGCACACATCAATATCGAGCTCTAAGTCTTCTGCTGTTTTTATATTTTCGTCCTCTTTCGGACCAGTTGCGCTTGCTGTTTGCAAATTTGTCCAGTCTTTTTTAGCCAAATTCAAATTCGAGGCAAATTCTTTGCCTTTAAAATTTTCAAAATGTGTTAACTGTAGTGAAAACGCAATTTGTTTTGATTTAATATCTAGCTTGCGCTGCATAAGTTTGGCGCTTTCTTCAGAAAACATCTTTTTTGCTTCTTCTTGCAGCAGACCAATAGTTTTTTGTGCAAAAAAAGCATTCACTAGTATGTTTTCCATATTCGTCAAAATCTGTTTATTCTTATTATCTAAAAAACCAGAACTGTACCACTCTACTGAAAATCAAAATAAAAAATAAGATATTTTTTTTGTATTCTTTTTTTTTTGTTTTAACATACCTTTCAAGTCAATGATTTCTTTGATTTTGCCTTTGAAATTCTTGTAAGCTTTTTGTAGCTCAACTAGTACTGAGGTCTGTTTAGCAGCTTTTGACGACGAAGCATGGCCAGACTTTTTAAATATAATAATAGTATTTCGACTTTTGATATCAGCATCACTGCTTTTTTCCAGTTTCATGTCAAATACGAAATTCTAAAAATTATTAAATGACCGCGTTGATACTTCTTGGAATTGAAATTTAAATGTTGCTCTTTTTCGCATACTTCTGCTTATATCTCGGCGTTGCCTCAACGCCACCAAAAACTTATTGGTCTCAAAAAAAAGGTCAGGGACAGAAGAATCCAAAAAATACTCAATCCTTGTATTGTGAAAAAAAATTGTTTGAGATTTCAGCACATTTCAAAAAATGTCGTTTGCATTTCACACTTCAATTTTAGGTAAACTAAAATACAAATTTTGCTTTCTGAAATGTGTTGAAATGTAACACAATTTTCTATGGTGAAACAAAGTTCGAATATGCGTTGTATTCGCCGAAGTCAGGGCATCATTTTGACACCACAAACTATTGGGAGCAATTTGAAATCACAGAAGCTGTAATCGAAATTGTGCGAAAAAAAGGCCGAAAAATAGTGCATTTCAATTTCAAGAAGTATGAGCGCGGCCAATAAGCATGCTGGCTTTTGCTGCCGATTTTTGCTTAAAAGGGTTGTTAGGTCCTTGTTTTTCGGAAACTTTATTTAGCGTATAATATGAATAGTAGAACTGAATATAAATTTTAGCCACACCCCTGCCACACGGTCAAAAAATATGCTAACTGATTTTTTCGGATCAACATTTCTGGCGAAATATATAAGACCCGATCAATATGTCGTTTATTGGCACTTCATGATTTATTTATATAAGCCCAGAGGCCTTGATTTTTGTTGATGTGGACCAAAGAAACAACAGGGAGATCAGGAAAAAAATGGACCAGATTCGACACTGGTAGCAATGAACGTAAAATCATAATATGTAGTTTTAAAACTATTTCCAGCAAACAGATTTCCGCTATATTTCTCATCCTTGCAATAAAAACAAGTTTCAAAAATCATCTAATCTGTTTCACCTGCAGAGCGTCGTAGTTTTCAAAATATTTTTCAATTTGTTCGGAAGTTGCCTTAGCCAAATTAACATTGCAATCAACGGATAGAGCAAGGATTTGAAAATAAATTAGGAATAGCGCAAACATGATTTAAAAGTGATGAAAACTGCCAGATACGTAGCATATATAAGCCCTTGTGATAGCCGACCTGTGCCTATTTTGAGGAAAAAGCCGTACAATAACAATTTTTTTGTCTGCTAGGATATATAATTGATGACAGCAGTTGAAATCTAAAATTAGGGTGCAAATGATCAGGACCCCTCTATATTTTCAGCATAAAATCGGTTGTCGTAGGCTGACTCTTGCAAGAACGCATGTTGGATGACAGAGAGACTGGCTGTATTGCCTGCGTGCGTGAGATTGAAATTTTGCAGACATTTGAGCATCTTGTATAAGTCATTTTGACACAGGGAAATATTATATGGGCAATACTTTTTTGTACGAAATTTTCTTCTGCCTTGTTTTCTTTAATTTTCTAACCTTTTTTACAAAGTGATAACACCATCAGGTAACCCTGCTATTCTAAGTTCTAACAAAATTTAACTTTTTGCAAAATGTTTTCAAAATGCTCTTCGAAAAATCAAAGGTATGGAACAAATTATTTTTTGACTTGGTCCATACTTTTGATTTTTACGACTGTTTCGACGTTACGATTTAAAACAACTGAAAAAGTGGTCAAACACGTTTTTGGGCACAACACAGATTCCTAACTTTAGCCCAGCAATTCACATGCCATCTACTTTTTTCGATCGACTAGAATCCTCAGGTCTAGACGTCTTGGGGTACTTATACGGTTCCCCCGCCCCCATATCGGAATTTTTTCAAAAACAGGTTTTAACCATTTCTAAGCAATTCTTACACGCTAAAACCGATAAAAACGTTGTTTCCGACCACTTTCCATCAAAATTTTGACTTTTTAGATTTTCCTGCCTGCCTTCGGCAGGCAACCTACTAATAGGAAGCCCCTTTGGGGGTACATGGTCCGGGCCAAGGGCTGACCCTTTATATATCAAGAAATATATCAAGGAAATTTAACCAATAATAAACCACTGAAAATATAAATGTAAAAATGCTTATAAAAAATAAGCGGCAGTTAAATTATTTGCATATTATTCCAAGCCCTAACAAAAGAACAAAATTTCACAATAGTAGCAGCAATGTAGTATTTTCCCAGCCTTGCAATGTTAATTTTAATCATTTTTATACCCCTTCTCCATTGCAAGCAGGCAGCTCTTTTTTTACAGTTAGAGATATAGATATATATCTTCAAGATATATATTTCTTGATATATAAAGGGTCAGCCCTTGGCCTGACCATGTACCCCAAAGGGGCTTCCTATTGAGTAGGTTGCCTGCCGAAGGCAGGCAGGTAGGAAATCTAAAAAGTCAAAATTTTTGATGGAAAGTGGTCGGAAACAACGTTTTTATCGGTTTTAGCGTGTAAGAATTGCTTAGAAATGGTTAAAACCTGTTTTTGAAAAAATTCCGATATGGGGGAACCGTATAAGTACCCGTCTTGGTTTTGGCCAGCCTGCTAGATGGATTAAAAAACCAGTTTTGAGACCGATTTTGTTAAATCGACCCGATTGTTAGAGCAAATGTTTATGCAGCCGGTCAAAGGCATTTCATTATTCCGAGATATCGACTTTCAATGTCGGTGCCACTAAATTAACGTCTTCTGCACAAAAAAAAGAATTTTTATCGGCTCTCTTATGCCTGAGCCAGTATTCAAAAGTCACAGTATCACACTTGGGTCACACTAACTTCCCCACCTTTTTATCTTAAATTTTGTTTTCTTATCTCAGATGTTTTCATACCATCTTGTAGCTGAGATTTTTTCTATCGATTCGGTGGTCATACGCTCCAATTAAAAGTAGATTTTGACAAAATCACACCAAGTGTGACTTTAAGGTTTTTGTGGTTAGTGTGACTTTTGAAAAGACTGGTCTGAGCAAAACAATTTGATTGCTACACAATAATTATACCTTTTATTTCAGGAATTTATGTGAGAACAAAAATACTTTTTTGGTTTAATTTTTTCATTTATTCTGAGCCTTGAAATTAATGAAAATAGCACAAAACCGGGAAGTTAATAAAACAATAAATTCATAACAAATAGACATAATAAGTTTAATAAGACTAGTTTGTTTAATAAAAGGTAAGCTGAAGCTCTTTTTCTGCACAAAAAAATTCTCAACAACAATTCAAAACAATCTAACAATTTAAAATAATGCAAAGGCAAGGTCGTTATGTATAAGAGCAGTAAATAGTAAAATCTTACAGGCTGGTAGCTAAGCAGCAAAATAGTTACTTTGTCACTTCTTATTTGTTATAGTCTTATTTGCATTTACCGTATTTCCTCTAATAAGTCGACATGTCGGCTTATTTTTAAAACCTCCAAAAATCAGAAAATTTTTTGGTCGATCTCGAGATTTTCGGGTGAAAATCCTAAATCTGAAAAGTGGAATCGGTAGAGTTCATGGGAACTAAGAAAACGTAAAAACAGATATGCAAAATATTTACTCTAGGCTGAGATATAGGTTCTCAACGTTAGGGGTGTCGGCTTATTAGAGGAAATACGGTAAGTGTAATTTTATTTTTCATAATAACTTGACTTTGAAATTTCCAATCGTCGTTTTTTTCAATTTTAAAAATATACTTTTGTTTCAAAAAGCAATACTACAGGGTGTGCCAAATTTTTTGTTTATTTAGTTTTGGCCAAAAAAATTGTTTTCTATCATTCGCTAAGTTTTCTCTTTTTTATATAAAGGGAAGAATGAAGGCATTTTTTGATACCTCACTCACCATTTTGTGTTTGAAATTTCATGTTTTGCTGACTGGTCAAACATTTGGGCAATTTTTCTTCCTTTTCAGAATGACTGAATATATCTATGGAGCAGTGATCTGGTTCGGAATGCATCATCTGCTGTTTGGGTGTTTTTCTGAACTTTCTCCAATATTCCTTTTCAAATTTTGTCGGAGAGCCGCGAATTTCGAACGAGCTCAATGTTCACATCTTTTGCTTGATAGAATATTCTGTCCTATCCCAATTTAGAGGGTTTTTGCCTTGGTCCCCCCGGTTGTTTTTTCTGTTATTTTAGGCTCAAACAAGGGTTGGCCCGCACATAAGCATATAAAATTGGAGCACATAGACCTTACACCTCCCGATCGATTTCACTCTACACCTCCCAGTCGATTTTTATTTGATTTATAGCGAAAAACAATTATAGCAATAGACAATTACATAAAACAGATCATTTCTTACGAACAGAGACAAATCCATCTTCGATAGCCTTCTCCACATTAATACCTCGACTGAGACGGCTCATCATATTCGCATTCATTGTCACTGCTTTCAGCGTCGAAAATAGTATAGTCCAAAAACAAGGAGCAAAATAATAAAAACAAGTGAGCAAGCAAGAATGTAAAACGATTGAAGACGCGCGAATTTAAAATTTAAATAAATTTAAAATTGCAGAGAGAAATCGACTTGGAGGTGTAGTGTGAAACTTGGCCATAAAATTTGATTTAACAATACAAAAAGTCCATTTCACGTCATAAAAAAATATGCCCGAAAAAAGTGAGATCGCTAAATTTAGTCAGCTGGGCTTTTAGATACATGCAGTTAACAGTTAGAGTAATGGACATTAAAGCCCTGGAATATACAGATATTTAACAGTAACAATAACAGATTATAATGTTCAAAAAATGTAAGTATTAGACGTTGACGAAGTATTTGATATTGCCATCAGAATCTTTAGTAGCATGTCGTTTTCTTTTGGACGGAGGGCTAGCACTTTTTGGTGATGTCGGCAGTCTGTTCCTCACGTTATCTCGATCCTTAAAAAGAAAACTTGTGTTAGGTACCAAAATATAAAATGGCTAAATTTTTATGTATACCCACATGGGAAAATTAAAATCAATGCAGGTTTTGACTGTAGGAAGCGTATATCGCTATTGTTAAAAAATGCAATACCTCGGGCGGTGGTCCGACTAGGGACAAAAGCACTGGAAACAGCATGAGACCGTTGATCAAACCAATGATAATCTATAAGGCAGTTATAGTTATATGAAGTTATTTAAAAAGTTTGTTTTTAAAGTATATTTGTAATTATGCTGGTGTTCTGCTTTAATTTTTGTGTTTTTTTAGATTTTTTGGTCAATATTATGCAAGAAATGCCTAAAAACCAAAAAAGCACTGCAGAGAAAGAACACTATTTTTGCTCTGGGTTTTAATCAGGGCATCGAATTGTACTTATTAATAAGATTTGTACTTATTTTGAGACCCCAAATCTTATTTATTTTAAATGTACTTATTAATCAGAAATGTACTTATTTTCGACTTGTGTACTTATTTTGTACTTATTTTTTAAATTGGCGCCAAAATCAAAGAAAACATTTCAAATGTTGTAAATCTTTGCCTGCGGCGCATTTTTTTCAAATTTTCAGTTGTGTGAGATCTCTAAAGTAAGCCAGGCATTTTGCAATGGTTTTCTAAACTCTTTCTTAAGGACAATGACTCGCTTCCAAATCTCTACCGTCTCGTTAGCACAATTCTCTCTATCCAGTTAGCCAATGCGTTCGTCGAGCGGGTCTTTTCGTTGTGCAAAGCGCAGTGGACGGACGCCAGGAATTGTCTTCAAGTGGAAACGGTCAGGGCCCTCCTCCAAGTCCGCGTCAACTTCGATTGTGCCGGCGTCTACAAGCTGCTCATTAAGGATGGAGAACTCCGGAAGAAGATTCAAGGAGGAGAAAAATGGAAATGAATTGCTTTGTTTTCCTTGGAAATGTTATGATTGTATGTAAAAATGTTGAAATAAAAAATTTGAAAGCAATGTACTTATTTTTGGGGTCAAAATCTTATTTTTTTCCAAAATGTACTTATTTTTAAAATTTTTCATTCGAAGCCCTGGTTTTAATACTAGACTGAAATTCGAAGATCTAATTCTGGGAGACTAAAAGTCCTTGTATAGGTGTTTTAGCAAACTTTTGCTTTAGTATAATTTTTCAGGGCGTTAGTCCAACTAAGGGTAACACGAAAAACAGTCACATATTTGAAAAATTTGTCAAGGTAGTTTCATGCCTTATCGATTTTCCCAGGAAAATTTGGGTTGAACACATTTGCGTTAGCCCAACTTTGTGTTAGCACATTTCTGCCGAAAAAACGTTTTCACCCTTTGTCCGGACAGATTATCTAAAAAATTAAACTTCTGTTTTCACAAAATTAATATTAACCAAAAGCATGATTGAAGGATGAATATAAGAATACTTTTTGGTTTTTACTTTCATCCTTTTGCACTGGACTGCTTGGTTAAGTTTTTGTAGTGAAGACAGAAGTTTAAAAGTTTTTAAAAATACGTGGTTCGGATATAAAAATAAGTACCCACAAAAGCTTACCAATGCTGACATGACGATAAAGAAATACTTGAAGACAAACTCAAACTCTGAAAAGCCAAGCATCAAAATCCCGAGCAACGTAGACAGAGCACCGTGAATAACTGGCACAAAAACTCGATCTACAAATTTTTAAATGCATCTTTCAGGTCTATTTAACATAAAAACCCACCAATAGACGCTGCCATACGTTCATTCCTTGTGCCAGGAGCAGTGAGAAAAGCGAACACCACATGAGCAGTGAATTCAACACCTAAAATTTTTTTACTTAAAATAATACAAAAATAAAAAAACACTGACCTATTCCAACAGCAGTGATCAAAGAGACAGCAGAAACCGGATTGAATTTTATTTGGCATACACCCACTAAATATATTTTGTTGACTTGTTAGTCAAAATTGTGTGCTTACAGAAGCCAGCCAGTTCAACAGTCATCATCAGCAGGATAACCATGATACAGAGAGCAGCCCAGGGGTTAAACAAAAGCATAGAAATCACTAAAAAAGTAACCATTAAGCTTAAATTTCATTTGTTTATCAATTGTTTGACTGAAATTTTACTAAAATCACAGAGAGGTAACAAGCACTTTCAAAAAATTGCAAGAATCGCCTAATATTTTCTCTACCATGTCTTGCCAAAATTTTTCTTTTTACAAAAAATGCTTTGGGAGACCAGCGTAACATTTTAAGTTCCCAAAAATTGTATGTCCCATCGGTTCACCCAGGCAAATATTGGAAAAAAACCACAAGACACAGTGAAAACACAACAAAAAAATACTAGGTTATTATTGAAAAAAACTGGAAGTGCTCTCTTTTAGTTTTGGCTCAATTTGCTTTAAAAAAAGTGTTGTCCACATCAAAACTACTTTTGAATAGCAAAAAAATCACCGCAGAAGACAGCAAATGAGATGATGCCGATAGCTTTCATCAAATCAGTGTTCAGACTTAAATATTGCTCCCAAAATGTAAAGGCAATTCCATTGGGATAGTTGTCCAGGCCTGCATATACAAGCATAAATTATTGCTAGACAGTTATCTTATATTTTACCTTGGTTGGTGTAATTTTCACACACCGCTCTAATTTCCTTAAACAAGTCGCATAGAAGGAATAAAATTTGATGTAATTTTTACTTTTATCATTTCCACAATGACAGGAGTGTCTCTAAGACCAGTCAGGTAGAAGGGTATCCTCGAGTAGATAGGCTTGGGTGCTGGAGGTATGAAGTAGCGGTACTTTCGGCCTGCAGGACCTTCCTTCAGCTTGTAAAATTTCGGATAGAACGAGGCCTGAGACACAGTGTAGAACATTGACTCATACTCATGCCATCCCTGAACAAGATTCATTTTCAGGCATGCCAAATGGGGTTTTACTAAAGAATCCATTGCCAAAATTTGCCCTGGTCCCTCCTGTTGTTTTTTTGAAAAATAGCTTTCTCGCTATAACCACATTAGCCACTTTATGACCACAATAAAATAACAGTGGAATCGAGTTATTTTTCACAAAAAAAACAACAACAGGGCTTTCAAGACAAATTTTGGCAGTGGATTCTTTAATAGATGGTGGCATACCATTAGGTAGTTATAGAAGCCTTCAGTGTTTATAGTTCCACTCCCATCGATCAGTCGAATCTTTCCAACCTGAACCAAAGAAAATATTTTTTTTAATGAAAATTATTTTCTAAAAAAATTTTGGCGCTAGTGAAGAATAGGGTTCCAAAAATCAGCTTGGTCCCCCCTGTTGTTTTATTTGTAAAAACAACAGGGGGACCAAGCTGATTTTATTTGTAAAAACAACAGGGGGGACCAAGCTGATTTTATTTGTAAAAACAACAGGGGGGACCAAGCTGATTTTATTTGTAAAAACAACAGGGGGGACCAAGCTGATTTTATTTGTAAAAACAACAGGAGACCAAGCTGATTTTATTTGTAAAAACAACAGGGGGACCAAGCTGATTTTATTTGTAAAAACAACAGGGAGACCAAGCTGATTTTATTTGTAAAAACAACAGGGGGACCAAGCTGATTTTATTTGTAAAAACAACAGGGGGACCAAGCTGATTTTATTTGTAAAAACAACAGGGGGACCAAGCTGATTTTATTTGTAAAAACAACAGGGGGACCAAGCTGATTTTATTTGTAAAAACAACAGGGGACCAAGCTGATTTTATTTGTAAAAACAACAGGGGGACCAAGCTGATTTTATTTGTAAAAACAACAGGGGGACCAAGCTGATTTTATTTGTAAAAACAACAGGGGGACCAAGCTGATTTTATTTGTAAAAACAACAGGGGGACCAAGCTGATTTTATTTGTAAAAACAACAGGGGGACCAAGCTGATTTTATTTGTAAAAACAACAGGGGGACCAAGCTGATTTTATTTGTAAAAACAACAGGGGGACCAAGCTGATTTTATTTGTAAAAACAACAGGGGGACCAAGCTGATTTTATTTGTAAAAACAACAGGGGGACCAAGCTGATTTTATTTGTAAAAACAACAGGGGGACCAAGCTGATTTTATTTGTAAAAACAACAGGGGGACCAAGCTGATTTTATTTGTAAAAACAACAGGGGGACCAAGCTGATTTTATTTGTAAAAACAACAGGGGGACCAAGCTGATTTTATTTGTAAAAACAACAGGGGGACCAAGCTGATTTTATTTGTAAAAACAACAGGGGGGACCAAGCTGATTTTTTGGAACCCTATTTTTCACTATAGCCAAAAATTTTTTCCGGTAAAAAATATTTCTTAAAATATTTTTAAAAAATTTCAAATAATATTTTTGCAATAAAAGTATATATATTTTCCAAAAAAAATTTTTTGATCAAAAAAATAATAAAATAAAATAATGGACAGATCTTTAAATAAAAGACGCTTCCGAGCCCTGGTTTTAAAACATAAAAAAGGTCAAATAATATATTTTTCAATCCAACTAGTCAATGCTGATTACCCTAGAACAATCATAGTTCATTCCATAACTGCAGGCCAGAGAGTAAGCAATATCCAAATCTGGTGTTTTAGTGGCATTATTAGTGTCATAGTCTTGCAGAGTGCCATTTTTCTGAGCCTCATCCAACTTTTCCTGCAGACCTTGCAGCCATTCTGTGAACATGCCTAGCCAGTAGCGCTCGCTAGGCTCTCCGTTCTTCAGTTTAATGACGAATCTTGATCTAGCTGCAGAAGAAAGAATACTTTTTGACGATAGTACTTATACGGGTGCCCCGTCAAAATAAAAAATTTCCTGGTCATCCCTTTTAGCACAGGTAAACCAATAAATTCCCAGCTGTTCACAAGGGAATAACTTTTTTCCCGATGTGTTTTCGAAAAACGTTTCGGTTTTTTGCAATTGATGTCTAATGTGAAAAGTACCATTTTTGCTTAGTACCTATGGTTTTCAAGACTTGTCCAGACCAGGGCCTAAACAAAAAGGTGGTATTTTCACATTATATACCAAACAAGGGACCACAGGCGCCTATCGGCGCCTCTATAGTATTTCGAAATTTCGATAGTGCATTCATCGTGAAAAACTACGCGTCTATCTACGTCTACGTTCTTTTCGAGACATCGCAAAAATGGCCATCGTTGGAAGCAGAAAAACCATCCTCCAGGCCTACCCCAAAATCCTCCAACTCCAATTTTGAGGGACCACAAAAGTTTTTCTTTTTCGAAGACATTTTCCTGGGTCTCGGCATAAAAAGACGCTGAATTGTCTGAAGTTTGGGGTTCCGTCGAGACATTGCCGAAAATAATCGGAAAAATAAGCAAAAATGGCCTGAATGTGGTCAAAATGTCCATTAAAAAGTAGGACGGACACATGCCAAATACTATATAGAGATTAAATCGCCACTCGAGATAAATTGATTGCGAAAAACGGAAACGCATCAGGAAAAAAGTTATCTCCGTTTGAAATGCTGGAAATTTTCTAAGCCAGCTTGTATGTTTCGGTTTTTTAAGGGTTGGGGGGCCTGACATTTTCTGGTCTTCTGGTGCAGAATTTAATTTTCAACAACTCTGCAAAAATGGATGTTCTGTGTCGATGCTTTTTTACGCGATAAAATACCTTTTTAAAATTTTACTCCCCAGAAATGAGTGCCATTTTAAAATAGCTGGCTGATCCAGTTTTTGCAATATATTTTTATAGTTAAACACCTATTGCCATTCTCTGCGCTTTAAGCCCTTAACTTTATTTCCATGGTCTTAAATTTAATAAATTAGTAAAAATATGATTTTTTTTCCAAAATGCCCAAAATTCATTAAAGGGGAACATTCTCTGACCCGAATGGTTCAAATCTCACTGAGCATACATGTTTCTTCGAATAATTTTTTCTGATCCGTATTTTTTCACATGTTTGGTTTTTTAGTATCTAAGATGGAAATTAATAGCCAGATAGTATAGCAACTCAAAAAGATCTAGAAAAAGACATTGGTGGCGGTTGATTGTACCAAACCCTACGGTGTATGCAAGGTCAACGATCTGATGTATGAATTACCGATACTGATTTTCCTAATTCAACTTTATATTCGGGAGAAGTTTTATTTGCATCTGAACACCAGTTGTCAACCAGACATGGGCACGGGTCAAACTTCTAGCACCCGTGCCCATGTCTGTTTTCGATCAAATATGACTCTAGGATGACAAAAATGTATATATTAGGTACATTTGTCACAATTAGAGTTCCATTTCATTAGAAAAAACATGATACCACGTGTTTTGATTTATCAGATCGGGCGCATAACTTTTTTCTGTGTCTTTTTTCGAAATTTTGTAAACGCAGATCGACTCAGAATTGCATAAGAATTTTTTTGGTATATAATGTCAAAAGCGCTATTTTTGCTTGGTCTCCCCTGTGGTTTGTGTCCTGGTCTATGGGTGGTCTATGGACAGGCTAGGCCCAAATTACAGGGGAAATATCGTGTTTTTGACATTATATATTAAAAAAATTCTTATGCGATTCTGAGCCGATCTGCATTTACAGAATTTTGAAAAAAGACTCAGAAAAAAAGTTATGCGCTTTCAAAGTGTTCCAAAAATATTGGACCTCCCTGTAGTTTCAAAATCCGCCAGGAAATGTTTCAACCCCATCCTTCCCCATTCTTCTAGCTCTTCTCCTGCCTATATTCCTCTTTTTGGTTGACTTCATTCAAAATATTAAAATATTCAAAATATTAATCTAAAATTTATTCGAAAAAAGTATGCATGCTCGTATTGGGATTTGGACCATTGGGGCCAGAAAATGTTTCCCCCTTTAACTTTTTGAAAAAAACCACAGCGGACGAGGGCAATTTTTGGTACCAACTGGGCCAATTTAATCTAGAATCCAATCAATGGCTTACCAATTTCTTCTCTCAAGCCCTTGATCAAGTGTTGTTGGCGCGGAAAGTCGATATTTTCACCTCGGAACACCAGAAACATAGGGTAGAATGAGAAGTACTTGTCTCTAGCTTTTAAAAAAGCAGCTGGAGCAGTGTGTTCAGGCAGAACATCGCTCAATTCCAGCCCAATAGTCGAGTGGCGTATGCCAAAAATGCCACCACAGAACAAGCCCACACAGATGGCAATGACCAGAAACTTGATGATTGGCTGCTTGATGAATGGAATGTAGTAATTGCGGAGAAAGGCTCTTAGACTCCAGGGCTGGACATCGTCACACTCCTCGTCCTCATCGTCTTTGTCTACAGAAACTAGACCGTGGTATTGCAGTTTCTGGCTTTTTGTGATGATCAGTAGCTCCTCAATTAGACATATTTAGCTGAACCGTTGCAAAAATTGTTTTTCAACACTTGCTACAGTCGAGTTCCTTCATAGAATCCCCCTGCCAAAGGGGCCATCCCGCAATAGGAGCCAGTAAAATTTTATTTTTTGGTTGACTACAAATGGATTCTATGCAAGAGACCACCCCCTTTCCCCGCCACAGTGGCCAGCTTTTGACCCACTCCATTCTCAATTGATCCGATCCCTGTTCACTGGACACAGTCATATTAGGTTGTTCGGAAAGTGATGAGAAAAACCACGTGATTTTTTTCGTTCAAAAGACTCAGAATTTATTTGTTTACACATTTTAATCATTTTAGACAAAAAAAAGTTTGGTATAGAAATGTTGAAAAATTTTTTATCTTGGTCCCCCAAGCTGATTTTTTTTTCGTTAACAAAAATTAAAAAAATGTTTTTAGCCTAAAAAGAATTAAAATGTGTGAACAAATAAATTCTGAGTCTTTTGAATGAAAAAAATTTTCGAAAAAAAAAATCACGTGGTTTTTGTCATGACTTTCCGAACAACCTAATAGAGGTTAGTAGTGTCCAGAGTCATTTACTCTAATTGCTTAACTACCTCAACCATTTTTAACTTTGAACGCAAAAAAAATAACGAGATTAGACTTTAATCTTTTTTTTCGGCTTTTTTCGGGTGTTATCTACCACAGAAGGGACCAAGACAAAAAATTTAGACCAAGGCGAAAGTCCAGCACCGAAAAACGGTCTCGTTAGTTTAGACATCTAAGAAGAGACAGACTTTGTCAGCAAACAGGATAAAAAAATGACAAAAATGGCCTCAAATTCTATGCAATCAATAATTCGTACTGTAAGTATACAGAATCGGGAGAAAAATGCCGATTTTCTATCAGTCGGTTCTTTTCTATGCTGTTTTCGAGGTTAATATCGGCTTTAATCAAATTCAACAACCCTACTTTTTACTCAATTTTTTCTGCGGGAATCGTATGTGGCAGGGAAAAGAATGACGGCGGAAAAAACGGCGGCAAAACTGTAGGCGGCGGGGAAAAACGGCGGAATTTTATATAAAGTTTTATGTATGTTTTCTTTGCAAACCAGAAATTCTGATACCCTATTAGTGTCCAGCATAGTTGGTTGGCTTCTTTGTAAAATTAAAATTTTGAATTCCGCTCGAGACAAAAACACTTTAAAATAATAAAAAAAGTCAGCAAACTTTTAAATAGGGTTGGCCATTGGACAATTAGGGCAAACCCTTTTTGCAACTGTTTTCCTTTTTTTGCAGCTGATTTAGGAAAAATTGTTGTACTCCGAACCCTCGCAAAATTCCTCCGAATGATGTTTTTTCGGTGTTTCAGCTGCTCTAACGCACGTGGAATGTGTTTTTATGCGGGAGAAACTCATTTTTGACAAAAAAAAATTTGACCGAAATTTGACTTCTTGCCTTGGGGGACCAAGGTAAGCCACTTTATATCAAGGTATTTTACCCTGTTTTGGTCACTAGGGCATGGCAAAAAGAGTCTCTTTATGCATTTTTGATGATGAGTCAAGCTCGGAATCATGTCTAAGGTAAGTGAGTGCGCGCATCTATAACCAACCAAGCCCCTGCGCCCCCTTCGGGCCCAGTTAACATGCCCCAGTTAACAAAACTATGCTCAAATTCCATCTTTTCAGAAGTTTCGGGGGTATCCACGTACCCTTTTCTAGTGGCTTACCTTGGTCCCCCAAGGCAAAAAGTCTAATTTCGGCCAATTTTTTTTTGTCAAAAATGAATTTCCCCGCATAAAAACATCTTTTACGTGTGTTAGAGCAGTTAAATCGCCGAAAAAAGATCATTTAGAGGCATTTTGCGAGGGTTCGGAATACGACAATTACCGTAAAACCTCTATTAACGGTTCTGATTAACTATTTTCTTTGTTTTTTTAACCCAACATTGTTTATTTTTAAGACGTACGACTCCTCATTTTGTAGAGTTTGGAAAGATCTACAAAATGAGTGGTCGTACGTTTTAAAAAATAAACAATGTTGTGGTTAAAAAACCAAAACAAATTTGAAAATAGTTAACTGTAGGGGGCGTTTAAAAGAGGTTTTACGGTATTCCCTGATTTGCTTTTTTTTGCAGGTGATTAAGCTGATCTACAGGCCTGCCTTGGGGGACCAAGGTCACATTTTAGGTGCCAAACAATTTTGGGCTACCTTGGTCCCCAAGGCGATTTTTTTGCAAAAAAAATTGTTTTTCGCAAAAATGCTCAAAGGATTGTAAAAAACACCATCTATATGGAGTATTGGAACGTCTGTCGCCAATTTGAGTACATGTTTGGTCACAAAGGAAAACTTTTTTTAGTGTAATAATTTTATTTGCATGTTTATGCTGATTCGAAAGCTCTTTTAATGGCGGAGGACCTTTAGCAATTAGGTTTGAAGATTGTTGTGAAAAAAATTGAGATTTTGCCCTTTCAAAGTGAAAAGTGGATTTATATTTGAATTTCAAAATACGATGTAGGCGCCGATAGGCGCCTGCTGTCCCTAGTAGAAAAAGTATTAGACCATTTTCGGAAAAAATTTGAATTTTTTATGAAAGTGCTTGGTCGCACCTGCAGATCAGCTAAATCAGCTGCTAAAAGAAGGAAATCAACTGCAAAAAAAGGTTTGCCCGACAATTAGCCTATAACTAGCGCTAATTGTCCGCCTATTTGTCCGGCAGTATAAAAATCGGACAAATAGAAAGTTTTTTAGCATCTAACTAGATTCCAACCTGAGCCGGAGTGAGAATAGCACCACTTAAATCAAAACCATAGGAGGATTCCACTTGCTCAGGTGACTCATCACTAGTCATACAGCAGAGGCAGCACAGATCTCTCAGTCCTTTTTTCTTCCTTCTCAGATCCAAGGAAATGATTGCTGGGAAGACTGTCAGTATGGCGATCAGATTGAAAAACAGGAGGATGGATGACTGAAAACACAGTCATTATTCTCGAAAGGACATAGCTAAATGGTCTTGCCTGAGTGCAAAATGAGCGCAAAGCCGGGATCGGAAGTACAGTGCCAGTCAGAAATGAGAGAATATTGTTGATAGAAGTCATCAAAATACTCATGCCTGAGTTTTTTGGTCAAATAATGCAAGGAGCATATAATACTCATCCAAACAAACTTTATGGACTTTTGAAGGGTAATGTTCTTGTCCCTTTGACTATTTTGATCAAAATGTTTCTGAATGACCACCCACTGATTCATTCTGATTCAGAATGAGACCGACCGAATTAACTGTAGAATTTCTAGTGTAATATACGAGAAGTTTCACAGTTAATTCGTGGATCTCATTCTGAATCAGAATGAGTGGGGTGAGACCCACCGAGATAACTGTAGAATTTCTAGTGTAATATACGAGAAGTTTCACAGTTAATTCGGTGGGTCTCATTCTGAATCAGAATGAGTGGGAGGTCATTCAGAGACATTTTGAAAGAAAATAGTCGAAGGGACTAAAACATGCTTTACCCCTCAAAAGTCGGCCAAAAACAAAAAAAAAGTTTGTTTGGAGGCGTGTTTTATTAGGTTGATATTAACCAACCAGTTTCTTTGAGTAGAACACCAATCTCATTCTCTTTGATTCGAGAAGCCACTTGTGGGTAGTTGTGAAGCAGCAGAAACATGTTGTCAACACCAATGCCTAAAAGTTACTTCGTAAAACCGTTTGTTGTTTTTAGAATAAAAGATAGAAAAGTGGTACCCAGAGTCAGAAAAGGCACAATTTGTGTAGTGGCAGCATTGAACTCAATTCTGAAAAAAAGTTTATTATACCGGAAATGGATCAGCGGGCCAGTAAATTTAGGCTAACAAAAAATAGCTATGAACACAAAATTGTAAGTTTTTTGATCACAGAAAAACGTAGGAGAAGGTAATATTTAGGTTTTTTGTACGCTGTTCACTAGCAACTATCTACCTGAACCAAGTGGATGTTCCTAGACCAGCCACACTGGCGAAAGTGACAGTGAGAACACCGGCAAAGGCTAGACCAGTTGCAGAGTTGACACTCAACAGGCAGCACCCATCCCAGCGGATTTGTGAGTAGACGGCATAGATCAGCTGAAACAAACCAACCATTACCACAATTTATAAACAGCCACCGAAGAGAAACTGGCCATCAAAAAGTAGCCGGCGCAAATGATGGAGTAGTTGAAGTCGCAAAACTCGGCCAACATATCCGAAATGGAAGTAGCAGCGAGGGGGTGGATGATTCGTTCACTAGGTTTGGGTGTAGCTCCAGCTGCACTTCCGTGCTTGAAGTTAAGCTGGTGGTTGTAGAGATAGTCGGTGAACTTGCGCTGCCAGGCTGTGATCACTTCCTTGGCTATTAGAGGAGACCAGGTGGATGATGCATCATTGGATGTTTGGTTGGAAAGCCAGTCTAGTACTGTTGGACCAGCCCCTCGGAGTGAAGCTCCGTCCAAAGTGAAGTTTTGGGAAAGGTCAGAGGTCTGAAAAGCAGATCCCGATAGGCTTCACACTAGACCACCCAGGTAGCCTCATAATTTATACCGTATTTTCTCTAATAAGGCGGCCCCCTCGACTTTGAGAATCTGTTACTCAGGCTAGAGTCAATATTTTGCAAAGCTGTTTTAGCGTTTTCTTAACTCCTGCTAGCTCTACCGATTGCACTTTTCAGATTTTGGTTGAGCACCCGAAAATTATTATTTGTGTATGGATGTCGAAAATTAATACTACTTGCAAGAAACAAGTTGAATTGTGAAAATGACCGGTCATTTCAAAGGTCACCTCAAATTCAAAATAATTTTCCTGACATTGCATTTCCGAAAATATTTTATAATACAGTCGCCTCTCCATATAACGGACCCATAAAAAGTTCATTCCCGCCTAGGGTCTGACACTTTTTTTAGCCCGCTTTTTGAAGTCTTTGGCCAGTTGTCTTTGGCCGGTGTGGTCTAAAACATCGCGAGGATTACGATTTTACCCATCGTTTCTGAAAAAGATCTGTGCCTTCGACAACGGACACCTTTGGTAAATAGGTGTCCGTTGTATCGAGAGGCACGGGTCTTTTCGGCAAAACTCTCGCGATTTTTAGAAACGATGGGTAAAATCGGAATCCTTGCGGTGTTTTGGACCAATCCAGCCAAAGACAACTAGCCAAAGACTTCAAAAATCGGGTTAAAAATGTGTCAAAGCCTGGGCGGGAACGAACTTTCTGGGGGTCCGTTACATCGAGAGTCAACTGTATTTTCCATTTCTTTTTTGTCCAGATAGAAAAGCAACCCTGATTTGAAGACTCCCCAAAGGCAGAAAAAATTGAACTACAATTTGGATCTAATCCAGGCACAGGCCGGCCCAACACCCTAACGCGGACTGGGCCACAAAACCCATAACCCTCGGCCGGCCCGAGTTATTTATTTAGCAAAAAAAAATTACAAAAGATAGCCGGCCGGATTTTTAGAGGTTATGCTGTAATGCAAGACTACAAACCTTAAATCTCTTGTAAACATCAGTGGGGGAAGCCACCAAAATGACAGACTGCAAAGCCTCTGCTTCAATGGAATTTCCGTCATCTGTAATGCCTCCGAGTATCATGTCGGTTGGCCAGTTCATCACACTTTTGGCGAAACCACGGCATCCATGTTGCATCACTGAAATCGTTTGCAATTTCACATTTTTTATTCGACTCATTTTTTTGACAAACCTTTGCCGTAATTAGGGTAGGCTGGCCTCAGCTGTAAAATAAAGGTAGATAAGGAAGAAGTAATTTTTTAAAGCTTACGTTCTGTGGCAACATTTTTTCGGCGACCTCTTTGTTTGAGTCAAGCCAACCGAGGAAGGCCTTTCGATAGGTTTTGCAGTCTGTGTCTGAAACAAACCCGTGAAATTTGTCAAATGCTAGAGTAGTTAGGGTCGATTTTGGCCCTATTTTTTCGGTCGGTTAAAGTTAGCTGATTTAAATTTTGCTATGCTCAGCTTTTTCCGTACCGTACCTTTTTAGGTCCGGTCTGTTTTGTTATTTCACTCGGCTTTCTATTAATCGACCTTTTCCTGATTCCCTGCCCATTTTTGTGATCTAATCCGATTGTGGATTTTGACTTTGCAAAATCCACATCTCTAATCTACGACATCAAAATTTTCGGTGATTTTTATACAGTCGCCTCTCGATGTAACGGACCCCCAGAAAGTTCGTTCCCGCCCAGGCTTTGACACATTTTTAACCCGATTTTTGAAGTCTTTTGCCAGTTGTCTTTGGCTGGTTTAGTCCGAAATATTGCAAGTATTTCGATTTCACCGAGATGAAATTTGTTAGCATCCCAAATTGCAATAAATGGATTTATCATCATTTTGAATCGTCAAATCTGATATAGATGACCTCAAAAACTAGATGTAGGTCATCTATATCAGATTTGACATTGGGCAACAAAAATGATGATAAAAATCCATATATTGCAATTTGGGATATATTGCAAATTTCCATCTCTAGTTTTTGTGAATGGCAACAATTTTGCCGAAAAGACCGGCGCCTCTCGATATAACGAACACCTATTTACCAAAAAGGTTTCCGTTGTATCGGGAGGCACGGGTCTTTTCGATTTTCAGAAACGATGGGTAAAATCGGAATCCTCGCGATGTTTTGGACCACACCGGCCAAAGACAACTGGCCAAAGACTTCAGAAAGCGGGCTAAAAAAGTGTCAGACCCTCGGCACGAACGAACTTTTTATATTGAGAGGCGACTGGATCAGATTTGGTGTTTTTGCGAACAATAACAATACTTACCCTGCTCTTTTTCTTTGGCTGTTCTGTTGTCCGCTTTGGCATTGCTATCGCCTCCAGAAACTTAATAAAATACTCTCAACCTACCACTTATTGCCATATTTAAACAAAAATCATACGAAAAGCTCCGAAAATGTCGAAGACAGAAGTTGCAGAGTCCTGCTCAGCCAGCTTGTCTTTATCCCTGTACTTCGCCAAGGCAACCGACAAATTTCTGCCTTCAGCTGCCATATGTCGTTTGAAGATTTGCAGGCTTTCGCAAGCACCTTGGTAATAATTGGGCGAAGTGGACGGACAGTCTGGATCCAGTGGGTCAAGACAGGGTCTGTCCATGTAGCCGTTGTCGATGCCCGTCTAAACAAACAAAAAATTAACATTTTTGAGTCGACTACCAGAGTTTCGGGTAGGACTCGAAACTTTTTAATCGGATACCTGGATCCGAAACCGTCCTCAAATTTTCGGGTCAAGTATCTGAATTTCGGACATGACTCAAAATTTTTGAGTCAGATTTTCTTTTTTTTCGAACTCCGGACCTGAAATTTTTTGAGTTTCGAGTCCGATCAGCGGAAAACGGGTATCCGGCTCTGAAACCTCTAGAAATCTAAGTCCGCGTAAATAAACTTACTCTCAGAAAAAAGTTCATGACAGTGCCCAGATCAAAGTTGGCATACAACTCTTTGACAATATTCTCGGGGTTGATGTTGGACCAAGTAGCCTTCTTGGGCAGGTTTGGCATAGCTACCCTCAACAATTCACCCAATGGAATTTTGCTAAAAAAGATAGTAAATTAATTTTCTGTACCAATTTTTAAGTAAATATTCCAACCTTGTGTCTATTGGAGGAGATGGACCGATGGGCTTGGAGCCTGTAAGAAGTGTGAGATTAGCAAGGCTTGAGTTGCAGACTGTATTTCTTGCAAATTGTAAGAAAAATGGTTGACGGGTGATAGTAATAAGGGTTTATAACAAGACCCTTCTTAAAATCGTGCATTGTGTTTTTGACAGAAAATTCGACTTGCTGAATATTGAGAGTGGTCTTATAAGTTGAAAATAAGTTGAAAAAAACTAAAAAATCAATTTTGACGTAGTGGAAGAGGTCCTCTTATTACAGGATAGAATATAATGTGGCTACAGTCCACTGTATCCATAGTGGCCACCTTGGATACCAAATCAACCTGATCATTCTGGATGGGATATACAGGGGTGCCATTATGAACACCCAAGTGAATTTTGGCCGTAACTTTTCTTAATTCCCGCCTTTCGCCGAGATCTTTTTTTATTTGATACAAGAGTTCTACGCCTATCGAATGACATTAAATTTACCAATAACACTTTATTCGAATGACCCAACAAATTCAACAAAACAATTAACAACAATCCTTCAGGATCCTCCGGATTGAAGTTCTTGACGGCATTTCGTCTATATTCGCGATCCAGCGAGTGCATGCAGCAGAACTTCAAAGAGCTGGACCACTTCTGCTGTTTTTTCTGGCGTTCGAGCGTACTGAAACATCAATAAAGGAAGAGGAAACAAACCTTTGTTCCGATTCGCTTCTTGTTCTTCAAATCGCCTTCCTGGAACTTGTTGTACCACTCTTTGATTCTCTTTGCATCTGGCGCTGTTACTCGATGTATCTCTTCTGGAAGTTGGCGACGCTTTGCCTTCTTCGATGAACCATTCGACGCACTTTGCTCGTTGCTGAGGCAAATACATCATCTGAAAAGACACATTTTTGAAAAATTCGAAATTTTCAACAACAAAGACAGGACAAAATGAATGTTTGGTGTCATTCAATCGGCGCAGAACTCTTCTATCGAATGAAAAAATCTCGACAAAGGCGGGAATTAAAAAAGTTATGGCAAAATTTACTCTGGTGTTTATAATTGCCCACCCTGTACTATGCTGTGGGATGGGAGGCACTCTTTTACCAAAAATATCTTTGTGGCCAACCAAAAATATTTTTACTTGATTAAAAATTTTCAAAACCTACCCTCAAAAAAGCAATCTATAGGTGTGATCCAAATACACGGAATAAGACGCTCCAGTGTCGGCTTCATCACATAGGCTATTGAGTCGTTGTCGATGTCCAAGGCACCTGGTTTGAAGCAAATGTCACTCAGCGTCCAGTTCCTACAACACAGAAAATTCATAAAAAAATTAGTCCACAAATTCACTGGCAAATACATACATTCCAAACTTGTCCACCTGCAGATGCACAATTTCAAGCAGCAAGTCCACATGCCTGAGCAATCCAGCCTTGGTAAGCACATTGTGTGAGCCAGCTTCAGCTGTTTGAATGAGCACCTGGTAGCCAGAAGAGGCTGCCTCATCTTCCTACAAAAAATTTTGGATTAATTTAGATTGAATTTCGAGTGAGGCTTACAGGTATTTGGTTCAGTTTAGGGTCGTGTTCCTCCAACACAAAGTGTTTTTCGTACTCCCATTTTTTCTTGGTCTCATTTTGTGCGTATTGTTGCTGGACTTTGGAGAAGTAGTTGAGCTCTTCGTCCAGCCGACCACCTTGTGAGACCCATAGTTTGACTATGTCTGTCTCTATCCTTACATATTGGAGGCCGAAACAGCAGATTCTGCAAAAGAGACATCTTTTTATCAAAAAATCTTGAAATTAGAAATTGAAAATATGGGTAGCTGCATACTTTTTGCTATCATTTTGGGCAAATTTTGATACTTTTTCATCAATATTTTATTTAAAGGTCATAAAATCAACATTTTTTTAATTTGAATTTTTTTTGCCAGAAAAAGTATGAGTCGAAAATATCAGAATTGAAAAGTCCGGCCAAAAAGACCAAAAAATAATATAAACAGTATAACTAAAAACATATATACGTGTTGTGGTCGAGACCCTGCTGGACAACACTATCTGGACAACTTACGTAAATATAGTAAACACAGAGGCAATGACCAGCACAGAATGTTTCTGCACAAAACATCCAGCATGGAAAAGACCTGGAATCACAAAAAAATTCCAAGAATTAAAAAATAAAATTCAAAATTGCTTACAGTTTTGAGTCTGGATGCGTGAGCAAAACATCTAATAACAATAACAAAAGAATAGTGGTTGAATTAGAGGAGGTCCAGTCCAGAAGTAATCACTGCCTTTTTGGTGGACCACCTCAAAACAGTTTTTTATAAATAGTCTGCTATCAAAAAACAAATAAACCATAAAACCAAGATCACACAACGACAATAAATAACAGATGTTGGGCCTATACGACAATAGGACGCCTTTTTGCCTTGGTCCCCCTGTTGTTTTTTTTGCACATCACAATTTTGACTGGTCATTTTATTTGCTGCTTTTTTATCGCGTCTTTTACAATCAATTTTTTAAAGTAATTACGGTTCGAAAATTAATTGTAGAAACGACCGAAGTGCGTCCACGCCAACAAATCTGAAGGTTTTTAGGCACAAATGAAGCACAAGATCAAGCGATGGGACAAGTGATGCTTTGCTGGTGTCCTGCGTTGCGCAATCAATTGTTCGTCAAAATGGTCGGGCTAAGAACTGGTTGAAAGAACTGATTGAACAAATTACGCAAATTTATGCCTGAATCATTGTTGTCGTTACTATTGTTGAAAATAAAGTGATTTGGAAAAAAAGCTAAAATTACAACAGGGGGGACCAAGGCAAAAAAAGCGTCCTATTGTCGTATGGGGCCCAGATGTTAGCTAAAAAAAATTTGGCGTCAGAAATAAGTATTTTGACGAGCTTTTTTGCATCAAATCAGCTTTTTGCCGTAGAATGACTATTATTGGCCAAAAAGACAGAATAAGGGGCAGCGGCACCTCCAAAGTTTCGTTCCCACCTAGAGTCTGACACTTTTCAAGCCAGTTTTCGACATGTTTTGCCCAATCTAATTTTGAAAATTTTCAAGGATTCTAACTTTGCCTGTCGTTTTTGTCAATATCTTCTCAGAAAGGCCAAAAAGGAGACCGTGTAAAATTTTGGTTAAAAAGTGTCAGACCCTGGGCGGGGAGGAACTTTTTGGCATATTTTCAGAAAAATTTGCATTGTTTTAAAACCTGAACTTTTTTTATACCCTTCACAATTATAAAGCATTTTTATTAAATGAAGTCCAGACTGCGAACCACAATTTGCAGTCGAACTCAATATGCAATTTGGTTGCTAAGGAAAAACAACAAGGCAATAGCTAGCCGATTAAAAATTGTCGGCTCTTTCCTCATCAGTAATAATAATAGAACCTGTGAGTATGGAAATAGACCTTTTCAAAAACAAGTCCACAAAAGGTGAAGAATATCAGTAAGGGCAATACACATATAAACGTTTGTTTCCTTTTGAAAAAATGATGGTGAATCACCTATTTGATTGCCATGAGTAGTCATCAGGAAAGAGGCAGGAAATAATAAGAAGGTTAAAATTTTGGAACATGGCCAATAAAAGCGGGGATCCTATTACTAATGTTAAAAATGTTTTTATATGTAGTTTAGTCATTTGGCTTGTTTACCCAAAGTTTTCTTTAAAAAGGCCATGGTTTTGCATGCAGCGGCAAGAAAAAACAACAGGGGGACCAAGGCAATTTTTAAGAAAAAACAACAGGGGGACCAAGGCAAAAATGTTGCCCCGAAAAGTGAATAGAGGCAGTACCAACAACTGTAATAACAAACATGTGTTTCTTGTATTATTTAAATCAGTCACTACTGCTAGTAATTCAAACACACGTCAAACTTTTTCTCACTCACCTACTACCACGACATCAACAAAAAACAGGAGGGGAAAAAGCCATCTATTCCATAATTCCATCTGCTCTAATCCACTAGTATTGCAATACACACACACTCCAACAAATTGAATATATACTTTAAACAAAGAACAGAGATGCACAGAAACCAGGATTACACACACATCCAGAGGGACAAGCAATAGATGTAAACAAACACACTCAGCTTGACAGACCAACAGAGTGTGTGTAAAAAGACCAGTGCTATTGATTTGGCTTGGGAGAGGGCAAGTAAGAGTGCTGCTTACTCACCAGCTCTGAAACAGAGCACGGGCATTGCTCAATTTAATTGACTCCAAAAGAGACAAAAAGTGTGTGTGTGTTTTTTGGCACAGTCACTTCTTTTTGCTAAGTCAACCTATACTATGACGCTGCTTTGCCCCGTCCGAAACACTCACTTTTTAGCCCACTTTTTGCGAACATTAATTATCAAAGTTGGTGTCCTTGATTAGGAAACCGGGTGAAGGCTCGAGGAATATGCAATAAAATTCTGGGTGTGGTGCGGCGAAAAAAAATTTTCTGGTCAAAAATTTTTTTTGGAAAATTTCTCAATAAGGAAAAATTTTTTTTGGCGGCAAAAAAAGTTCGTGTGATGTCAATGTTTATTGTGCGCCTACTCCTTGCGCGTCGAATAAAAAAAAGATCGGATCGATAGGGGGACCGGAACATGGGGGCGCGGGCACTTTTATGAAGGTGGTCAGAATCGGAAAATTCGGAGAATTTGAAATGAATTTGAAATAAAATTTTAATTGTCTCGCGAGGAAATCGAGAATTGGCGGGTATTACTGTATTAAAGAGTAGTTCTATAAGTAAATCGACTATTCTGAGCATGAATCTGGCATCGGATGCGCAAGCTGGGGCTGATGCGCCATCGGCGCAGCGCGGCTTCTAGTTTACCTACTATGAGGCACTTTGAATAATTTTAAAATATTTGCTTCTAACCTCGGTT
This sequence comes from Ditylenchus weischeri, assembly GCA_029231635.1. NCBI lineage: Eukaryota > Metazoa > Nematoda > Chromadorea > Rhabditida > Anguinidae > Ditylenchus > Ditylenchus weischeri. Next base: position 52,673 of record JAMRYI010000310.1, read on the forward strand.
CAATGGCCATACATTCAAGTTCGTTTCCCAGCTGGGCCCGACACTTTTTTACACAAATTTTCGAACTTTTTGCCATTTTTCTTTTGACAGTCTGGTCTTCATTTTTTTAAGAAAATGTTTTATGATTCTGGAAAAAGATTGAAAAAATCGAAATGTCTATATGGGACAGGACTGTTAAAAAAATAGTTAGTAAAAGCCTTCGGAAATCGGGGTAAAAGAGTGCCGTATCCAGCTGGGTAACGAACTTGAATGGGGTCACTGGATTGAGGTTTGACTGCACACCAGGGCCGTACCGGATATAAAAAAATATCGGATCGGATATCAGATACCGGATATGAAAAAGTACCCGATATCGGATACCGGATATCGGATAATTTCTCAAAAAATTTGAAAAAAAAAATCAAATTTTTTTCAGAAAAAATTGTAAAAAATTGTCTGAAAATTCGCCATTTTTCGGGTATCGGATGTCAAAAAAGTGCCGGATATCGGATATCCGGTGCGGCACTGCTGCACATTCATTTTTCAAAATATCGGTAGTCCAACATATGGTCATATCTAGGGTTCGAAATTTGCGAATGCTCGAGTCGAGACGATATTCGATATTCGAAAAAGTCAAATATTTTCGAATAATATTCGAAATCAAATATTCGAGTCGACAATTCTAGTCATATCTCAGCAACTAAAAATTGAAAAAAAGATTCTGCTTTGTAATTTAGAGTCCTGAAAGATTTTGGCATAGTAAGAAGTCTTAGTATATATTTTTTTGCAAAATACTGGTATTTTTATATAAAGTAAAAAAAGATAACTGTCCAAAATGTCAGACCAGACAGGGAATCTTACTAACCACTAAGTCATCGAAACTCTTTTTTGTCAGATGTAGTAGCCATTACAAAACGAAAAATTCCTTATTCACATTTGTATGAGCGTCTACCAATCTTGAGCCTTTGTTTCCCCTCCATTCTGGATGGGAAATGGAATAGGAGACAATAGGATCTCACTTGTTTCCTCCACCACTCTACCCCCTCTTCCTGTACCCTTCCAATACTCTGCCTACTACTACTAACCTTATAAATAGTAGCGTTGGGATTATGAGGGGAATACTGACGTGGACCAGCAGGCACAGACACTCTAAACAGCACAACAATGGCCTTTGGTCGCTATTGAAATAACCTTCTTCGTAATTCTCAGAAATATTTATATTATGCAATAAACAAACAAATAATATATTTTAAAACGTCAAAAATACAGTCTACCTTCTAACATAAAACATCCGAAAGAGTTACAAGTTTGACAAGGTAATTAAAACAAATTTGAAGGGCTAAATTACTTACATCTTTTTTATGTCATTTTGAAGGCATATTTTGTTGACAACATCGTGTTGCGATTTAAACAGAACTGGCCCTATACGACAATAGGACGCTTTTTTTGCCTTGGTCCCCCTGTTGTAATTTTAGCTTTTTTTCCAAATCACTTTATTTTCAACAATAGTAACGACAACAATGATTCAGGCATAAATTTTCGTAATTTGTTCCATCAGTTCTTTCAACCATTTCTTAGCCCGACCATTTTGACGAACAATTGATTGCGCAACGCAGGACACCAGCATCACCTGTCCCATCGCTTGATCTTGTGCTTCATTTGTGCCTAAAAACCTTCAGACTTGTTGGTGTGGACGCACTTAGGTCGTTTCTACAATTAATTTTCGAACCGTAATTACTTTAAAAAATTGATTGTAAAAGACGCAATAAAAAAGCAGCAAATAAAATGACCAGTCAAAATTGTGATGTGCAAAAAAAACAACAGGGGGACCAAGGCAAAAAGGCGTCCTATTGTCGTATAGGACCACAGAACTTGTGCACAATTAAAAATTGTACTGGCAACATTAATACTAAAATTTCTAAATTCTTTCGAAAATGACCTAAAAATTGAAGAAACAAGAAAAATTAATTTTCTACGATTCAACTTTTCAACGAGTGCATGGCCACTATATAAAAATATCTAAGTTTGACTGTGTCAGGTACACTTTGTCACTGTCTGGAACATAGTTTATGACAGAAAATAGGATATTGCAGATATTTTGAAATAAAAACAAAAAGTATCCAAAAACATTTTTTTGTATTTGAGAGCTTTTTTATTTGCACACAATCATTGCTGCAAAGACTGCAATCATCCGAGAAATCGACCACAGCTTTTCTTTTCCATCTCGGTTCAATGATAGCTGCTGCATTTGTTTGCTAACCAATCCAACAAAAAATAAAAAACTGTCTCAAAAGCTAATTTTATTTCTTAGCTTGAAAAAATATTTTGGAGATTTAAATTTATATCAAAAATACTTTTTCTCTCAAAACAAATTTTGCAATGCGAAGCGATAGAAAAGTGGAAGAAGCCACATGTTGATCAACCAAAAACTAAAGTTTAAGAAACTGTTGTATTTTCTAGATTTTCTTGATTTTTCATGTGTGAAATTTTTACAGGCTGTCAAAACCGACTCAGACCGGCATTATACTTTTGAATGTTTTTGTGGATTGCGCTTCAGAAAAAAATTCAGGTCGATCACTGAAAAATCGGGTCCAATGCCCGCCTCTGGTTGAAGACAAATTTTGTGTGTAGAATTCCGTTATTTTGTCGACTTTTCAAGTTTTTTTGTTCATTTTCGGATACAAACTAACTATTTTGGTTATCATTATTAAATTTGTATACCAACAGTCAGCTCTGGATTTCAGCTTTCTGAAGATTTACCAACGTTTTCTCAACCATTTCAATAGTTGAAAAATTTACGCATTCGAATGGACAAATCAGTAAATTACTCAACTTTTGAAATTGTTCAACACAGTTTGACAGCCAAGTTTGATGGTTGTTGAAAAGCTGATTCCAGGGGCCTACGTCCCTATCTGAAGATTGGAAAATGAAAATTTTCCATGGAAAATTGTCACTTCTATGTCACTAATTGAAAAGTGGAATATTGTAAAAATTTTCATGGAAAATTGATGACTAAGGCTACGGTCTACGAATTTTTGGAAAGTTGGAAATTTTTGACCAAAAATTGACTTTTTGCCTTGGGGGACCAAGGTGAAAGGTACTGGAAGTTGGTACTGGAACTGGAAAAAGTTTGGAAAAAAGTTTGAGCCCCAGGGTAGGAGACAAACAGCCTTAGTTCCAGTTAAAGACACAATATAAAATAGGTGCTAAATTTCACAGATTCCATGTTGCAATTCAGTCATTGTACAAATGAAACAAAAAATATCTACCGTATTTTATGGGGAGTTATTTTTTGGATGCCCGAAAATTTGGAATTCGATCTCGAAAGTTTTGGGTGCTCAACTAAAATCTGAAAAGTGCAATCGGTAGAGCTAGCAGGAGTTAAGAAAATGCATAAAAGGCCTGAGATACAGGTTCTCAAAGTTGAGGGAACCGCCTTATTAGAGAAAAGGTATCCACAAAAATTTATTTTTTTCAACCTTTTAATTAGGGTGGGGCACGGTCGGTTAACCGAACCGGACCAGTTTTCGCCCAATTAACCGAAACCGAAAACCGGGTACGCCAAAATGCGGTTAACCGAAAACCGGGTAGTGATAAACTAACCGTAACCGCACCACCCTACTTTTAATACTGAAAGCAAACATTTATATTCTCAACAAACTACAAATAAAACCAAGTGAATGCCCGTAAAGTCAACATTATCACATGGTGTTCCACACACCCCTATTTACCAAAACAGACAGTTAAAGCTGTGCTTATTCTTCTGGCTACACAAATGAAAAAAAATCCCGTGATTGGAAAATAAAATTTCATCCTGTCCTATTTGAGGACAGGATGAACCAGTGAGTCACGTCTCTATTTTTCAAATAGAACCCTTTCCAGCTGCTGCTTTTCCACTGCTGACCATCTGCAATGGATTGCATTCAATGAGGGTGTTACTTTCCACAGGGCGTCCAACTGAAATTATAAAATTTCTAAATGTCTTTTTTGTCTCTCTTATTTTTATTGTGGCTGCGGCAATTGTGAAATTGGTGGATGGACACAAAAGAATATTTCAAATGCCTGATAAAAAAACACGACTAGACACCCTTGCTGGAAAAAGGTTTGTGATAAGATTTTGTATTTTTTATCCTATCGTTATATAAAAAAGCATTTTAGTAAATATTTGCTGTTGTTGCTCCTTTTGTGCCTTTATTTTCAAGGAGAAATATTTTTTGGTGTTATTTGTAAGATTAGCTGTCTTAATTGTGAGAAAACAATAAAATATTAGAAGGAAACACAACTCAACTTGATTTCCTGCTATGGTCTACCTTTTTGATCGATTTTTTCATACACTCAAGTTTCGATAAGACGTGTTCCCCTCAAATTCAATCTCGAGTTATACAGAGTAATCATAAAAACAGCGATAGTTTGAAAAAAAATGCGACAGTAACTTATTGCTAATCGATTTCTCCAGCAAAATCGATGATAGTTGCGCTACCTGGGAGCTCTTGGATTAAGAACTTATAAGATCGAAATAGAACGACAACCACTTTTCACCAAAAGCAGCAACAAAATTAAATGCGACCACAAATTTAGTTTCAAGAACTTAAACTAAAATTTTCCAGAAAATTTCCTTTTTTTGACTAACCCACGGCGGATGTTGGTGGTTGGCTAGCTGGGCTATAGACCCTCCCCCCTAGACTAGCCTTTGCTTCACGCCACCACTTCAACATTCCATCTGTACCGCGAAATGTTAGACTTTTCATTTTCTTGTAAAGATCAAGTTCATTCTGAGAGTTCCTCCTCCCCGTCGCCTGGCTTTCCCCAATTGTTCCTTCCCCATAAAGTTCACTAATATCGCGAAATGACTGTGCTGCTGACCACCCCTTTTCGAAGCGATAGAGTATGTGACATATAGAGTATATGACATGACGAAGATGCAAGTGGTTATCGACGCGCATAGTCCTTATCTTAATTTAAGGAGCTCAAAATCATGAAAGAAATAACATTTATGAGACGCCAAAAAAACGGTCGTTAATTATGCACCAACCCAATATATGCATTTCTGATCAGGAGTACTTCTTGGAATCACGTCTAAGTCTCAATCATCTCTAACTCTCAAGCCCCTGCCCCCCTTCGGGGGCTTAGCCACACACACAAATCACTCCAAAGTGACTCTGGATGCATAAAAATGTATGCATACCAGAGTTCTTCATGCGGTAGGCCCCAGTATTCAAAACTATCTTCAAACTCCATCTTTTTGGCCAGTGGGCCTTGTGTGGCCCCTTTTTTGTCCCTTCCTATCCCAATATAGCCCTTTACCCCTCTAAAATAGTTCAAAACAATTATTTGGACAACATTAGGTCAATTATCTTTGAAAGCTGGGTAACATCACAATAAACCCTTGTTTCGGTGGACCACTAAATTTCCATTGGACTACTAAAATATTTTTGAACTACTAAATTGCAATAATACCCAGGATTGTTGCTGACACATCCTCCCTCTACAAAAAGATGCCAATGATCGGTCAATAACAGTCCCCCCTAAATACATACACTCAATACACAGCAATGAGTCATCAGTAATTCGAATGGGTGTTTGGCAATATGTTTGTTTTATATATTGGCTTGAATGAAAAAAAGTAGCTGTGAAAAAAGACATTAGGCAGGAATGGCTTTTTGGAAAAAACACATAGCTATTGTTTTCAGCAACAAAAAATGGCTGTGATTTTTATTGCAAATTGTATTTCTGGCGTTACCGGAGTATACATCCCCCAATTTTAGTTATTTTTGAATAGATTTACATATTAGATTTCTGTTTATTGTAACTTAGTAAATCACATGTTGGAGACCTTATCAGAAACTTTACCTTTTTACATCTTTTTATCGTGTTTAACGTGTAGGAAATGCTTAAAAATGGTTTGGTGTATACTCCGGTAGGGTCGTATTTCTCATGACTTTTTAAAATCCACAATTAATTTTTCAGGCAAAAATGCCGTTTTCGATCGATGAAACTTCTACAGGCTTTTCTGTATTTATTGCCATATTGATGGTGGTGTCTGGTTCTATGAACACCATTGCTGCTAAGTAAATGCGTGACCATTTTGAATGATTATTCAGATTAAAATATCCACCTTTTTTTAGATGGGCAGACAGTATTGAGGTCAATGGAGTGCTCTTCGACCACCCATTTTTCCAGGCAAGTCTATTTTATAATTTTCTTGAAGTGTTTTCGGATTGTGAAATAGAGACTAAGTTGCATCTCCATAAAAGGACAACATTCGCAAGTTCGTTTTCACCTGGAGTCTGACACTTTTTCTAGCCTGATTTTTTGCCAAATGCAATTCGTGAATCTGTTCACAAAATTCGAAAGTACAGTCGAACCTCGATAAGCCGTCACCCCGGGGGACCACACACAGGTGACGGTTTATCGAGGGTGACGGATTATTGAGGGTGTAGTGTGATCAAAGGTCGATGCGATTTCCTTTGCCTTCTCCTAAACTAACCAATAAACACTGGTGTAAAAAATAAGAACAAACATTGACGAGTTCACCACTGACGGGAAGATTTTTGCTTCTCACTTGCTTGATCCAAATGACGAGCGCTTTCTCTATCTCTTCATGCATTCCTGGCTTCAGTCAGGCTCGCTTTGCACTGCATCCTTCTTCGATCGCCTTCAGCATCGTTCCCTTTTCTTTCAGAATCCCGTTCATTGTTTCGCGGAATGTTGAACTGCTTCGCAAGCGCCGTCTTGTTGTTGTTCTTTTGGCTGCTTCAATGATCGCCCTCTTCGCCTCAACGTGACTGCGCTATGTTTTCGAGACATCTGAAAACATAGCAATGACAACATGTAAAGACGCAAAGACACAAAGAAGAAACGAGAGAGAAACAAGACAACACATTTGAACGGAAAATTCAACGAGAGAATGAATTTTCGCAAACTGAGAGACCACCATAAGTGAACATTTTGGCGGCAATTCAAAAAATAGTTGCATAATATGCAAGGTGTCGGGTTATCGAGGGTAATTTTATTAGGCGGGACCGGGCTTAGGGTGACGGATTAGCGAGGGTGACGGCTTATCGAATGACGGCTTATCGAGGGTAAGTTTTGTGGGATTTCTTTGCCGGCCAACCAAATTTTTCTAGGTGACGGTTTCGAGTGACGGTTTCGGTGACGGCTTATCGAGGTTCGACTGTATTGATTTTACCACTCGTTTTTACAAAATCCTCTAATTTTGCCATAAAAACCCGTGAAACTCGATCGACGGATCATGTCAATTCTTTATTCAAAACGGATCAAAATTAGAATCCGAGCCAAATCCTTGCGATTTGAATAATAGAGTCAATTATTATTGAATAATATGTTGGCGAATATTGTCTAACTACTTTTGCAAACAGTGCTACAGTCAACTATTCCAATACAGTCAATTCTCAGTCAACAATACAGTCAACCATCACAATACAGTCAACTCTTAGTCAACAATACAGTCAACTCTTAGTCAACAATATATTGTCTTACTGCTTTTACAAACTCTGCTACAGTCAACTATCCCAATGCAGTCAACTCTTAGTCAACAATACAGTCAACCATCACAATACAGTCAACTCTTAGTCAACAATATATTGTCTAACTACTTTTACAAACAGTGCTACAGTCAACTATTCCAATACAGTCAATTCTCAGTCAACAATACAGTCAACCATCACAATACAGTCAACTCTTAGTCAACAATACAGTCAACTCTTAGTCAACAATATATTGTCTTACTGCTTTTACAAACTCTGCTACAGTCAACTATCCCAATGCAGTCAACTCTTAGTCAACAATACAGTCAACCATCACAATACAGTCAACTCTTAGTCAACAATATATTGTCTTACTGCTTTTACAAACTCTGCTACAGTCAACTATCCCAATGCAGTCAACTCTTAGTCAACAATACAGTCAACCATCACAATACAGTCAACTCTTAGTCAACAATATATTGTCTTACTGCTTTTACAAACTCTGCTACAGTCAACTATCCCAATGCAGTCAACTCTTAGTCAACAATACAGTCAACCATCACAATACAGTCAACTCTTAGTCAACAATATATTGTCTTACTGCTTTTACAAACTCTGCTACAGTCAACTATTCCAATACAGTCAATTCTCAGTCAACAATACAGTCAACCATCACAATACAGTCAACTCTTAGTCAACAATATATTGTCTTACTGCTTTTACAAACTCTGCTACAGTCAACTATCCCAATGCAGTCAACTCTTAGTCAAAAGTACAGTTGTTTGAATGTTCGCACTGCGAAAATTGCTCCAGAATACTCGGATTGGACAACCCTAAGACTGACGAATCACGTTTAGCAAAATCAGGCTGAAAAAGTGTGGGACTGTAGGTGGGAACGAACTTCAGGGGGATGTCCGTTAATCGAAGTTCGGTTGCAGTAGGTGCGCACAGGTCTTACAAAAATTGTGCATGTTTCCAGTGAAAACCAAACGGTAAATGAACGTTTCGTCAGATTTGTGCAATTGAGTCTTTCATTGATCTCAAATAGAGTCGTGCGATTGGCCAGTCAATCGAACTGGTATTTGACCAGCTTATTGGCTGGTCAAATACCATAGCTTTGTCCCCTTTACTCCTTTACACCCTTTGCTCCTAAAATATCTTTTTCGTCAAAAAGAAAGGAATCAAAAATTTAGCGTGTTTTAGTAAATTTAAATTAAGATAACGAAAGTCCTTAATTTCTTTTTTTCGACAAATTTTGACTAAAATTTTATAAAACGCAAAATTTCAAAAAAATTTTGGATGTTTGAATTTGGACTGGTAAGCATAGTTACACGGGGGCCGGCGCCAGTGTGCGCCCCAAAATTTTTCAGAAAAAAGAGGCGCCGGCGCCCGGCGCCTCTTTTTTTAGCAATGTGCTTAATAATTTTTCAGTAAAGATCTTTTTTCATACTTAATTTTTCTTTTCATTAATTGCTTTTTTTGCTGAAAGTTTTGCTCTACAGCCGCTGTAGAGCGAATGTTTAGTGTCACCTCAATGCTAACAGCTGGAAGAAAAAGTCCAACAAAACCATTATTGTTAAAAAGCAAAACCATGTTGGTCCGAGCAAGACTCTTGATCAAAAATGCATTTAGAGACTCTTTTTGCCCAGCTCCAGTGACCAAAAGCCAAATTCCTTGGGTGCAACAAGGAAATGATTGATGCATGATTTTGTTTTCCGCCCTTTTTTCTAATAAACTTAAAAAATATTTTTGCAAAAAAAAACTTTCTGAAAAATTTATTCATCATTTCGGCACCCGGCGCCGAAAAAAATTAAGTGCCATACTTTGCTCCCGGTGCCGATTTTCAAAAACGCTGGCGCCGAAAATTTTTTCCGTGCAGCTATGCTGGTAAGTGTCTCAAACCAGTTATTTAGGCAGCATGCATGTTCATAGGAGAGTTGTCGTGCCTGGTCGTCTACTTCATCATCTACTTTATCCGAAAGCACTATTGGCAACGTCGCCATGCTATTGGTGAATCTGGAGCTGTGCTTGAGCTGGACGATGAGCTTGCTGAAGAGCCAACCCTGCCCAAGTTCAGCGCTCTTATTTTCCTGCCTCCAGCCTGTTGTGATGTGGTCAGACAAACATTTTTGATTTAGACATTGCAAACCATCCAGTCATTTAGGTAGCCACAAGCCTGATGTACATTGGATTGAATCTGACCACCGCATCCAGCTTCCAAATGCTCCGAGGTAAATTTTTGTGATTTGGGTCGTAAAACTGGTCTGGTTTGCAGGTGCTGTGATCATCTTTACCGGTCTGTTGTCTGTGGCCTTCTTGCGCACTCGTCTGCAAGCCTTCAAGTGGTTGGGTATGGCCTTTGTGACTGCAGGTCTGGTGGTGGTTGGAGTCTCAGACATCATGTTTGATGACAACCCTCATGATGTAATCATACAATTTTGAATTTAATAGCTAATTAATTAACAGTTTTTCATTTTTTGCAGGATATGAACGCCATCATCACAGGTAACTAGAGGCATTTTCAAAAAAACTTTAAAGGGTCTGGGGTTATCAAAGTCCGGCGGTTGGACTAGGGCTGTCAAGCACCCTCAATCTATCACAAGGGAACTGCCTGAACTGTACGATCGAATTCGCATATTCTGTTAATGCCATCTTGCAGAGCACAGTCGATTTATATAGTGTAGCCAAAGTTATTTTGGCGGAGATCGACAAAAATTTAAAGTTCTAGGCCAAAGGAAGCCGCAAAAACCCCCAAGAACGCTTATTTTGGATATTTCAGTGCCCCAATTCTCAGTTTTTTGTTTGTCAAATGCCAAATCTGATAATTATGACCTTATGTTACTTCTTGATTTTACGTCTAACAGTGTAGCAGCACTTTTAGAAATTAATTGGAAATTTGTTGAAAATTCAAATTTTACTGGTGTACTCGTGTACCGTAAAAATTTGAATTTTCAAAAAATGGTCAAATAATTTCTAAAAATATCACTGTTACACTACGTGTCCAATGACTACGACTGCGACTGACGCTTCAAATCGATTTGAATTTACGTCGCAGTCACACGTCATTGGACACACACTATGACTTTTTGCCGCGTCATTGGACACGTAGTGTTAGACGTAAAATCGAAATTGTTTTGCCCCTATGAGTTTAGGCCGTAAACTAAACTTTAGGATACAGTCGACGCTCGATATAACATAACTCAAGGGACCGGCTAAAAATTATGTTATAGCGAAATTATGTTGTATCGAGGCTGTGTTATTCGAGGTTGTGTATAACTTAATCCTATTGGATTCGACTGTAGACATTTTATTGTCAAAGACTAGCCTGTGTCATAATTTTTTTGTAAACTGAAAGCTTATATACCGTATTCTCTCTATTAGTTCCACATGTGGGATTATTTTTCAATCGTCCGAAAATCGGAAAAATTTGGGGTCGATCTCGAGATTTTTGGGTGAAAATCCAAAATCCAAAAAACAGAATCGGTAGAGCTCGTGGGAGTTAAGACAATGCAATAAACAGCTTTGTTGAATTTTTTCTCTGAGATGAGATACAGGTCCTCAAAGTTGGGGGTGTGGGTTTAATAGAGAGTGTGGAACTAATAGAGAGAATACGGTATTATAGGTCAGTGTTTTCAAAACTCAAGCTCAAACTCAAACGCTAAAGTCAAGCTTAAACTCAAACTCAAGCTAAAGTCAAACTCAAGTTTGAGTTTAGCTAAACTCAAACTCAAAAAATTGAGTTTGAGTTTGAGCTTGAGCTTGAGTTTGAGCTTGAGTTTGTGTTTGTCTTTAGTTTGAGCTTATAGCATCTGAAGCTCTGCTTGTTTCTAGTGCACACCCCTAATCATTTTTTAATTCACTATAATCACAAGTAAAAACTATCTAACCGGACTTTATTCAATAACTTCTAAATACGAATTACAATAAACAATCAATTGGGCGTTTAACAAATCAAATGAGGTTCGGTTTCGATGTCTCGCGGAAGCTAGCCCTGCCTGTGAAAAAACCCTTTCAATCGGTGCACTAGTGGCTGGGGGACAGAGAAAATGGCTATTGCAAACGCTGCAATTTGCTTAGTATTCTAAAATAGAATTGAGAAGCGATGAGGCATAACTCATAGGAACTTATTCACTAACCGTATTCATTAAATTAGCCCACCACTTCAAAGGATCCACTTGAGTTTTGAAAACACTGCTATAGGTTTATATTTTACTGGGTGCGCTCCTGGATGTAAAACTTGTGTGAAAGATTGATAACTTTTTTGTAGACATAGCTCTTCGCTTGGATCTTCGTGGAAAATTGATTGAAAATACTAATTATTGACCCTCACGTATCCATAATGTTAGCATTAATTTACAATTCTTCTTTTGCATAGGTGACCTCCTAATTGTCATGGCCCAAATCATAGTAGCCATTCAAATGGTAACTGAGCAGAAGTTTGTCCTCCAATACGGTTTGTTTTCGCACATTTTCACTGGTCATCCGTAATATCTGTAATTTTCTATTTTTCAGACGTGCCACCACTTTTGGCCGTTGGTCTAGAAGGACTGTTTGGGCTGGCCATCGTCTCCTTCCTCATGATCCCGATGTATTTCATCCATGTGCCAGGTGACGTTTATTCTTTTGTGCCAATTTCCTTATGCTAAACGCACTTTTTAGCCACCTTTTCAAAGAATCCTGAGTTCCGCCTGGAAGATGTTATTTTCGCCTTCCAAGAAATGTGTGTAAAACTGTCTTTTTTATTTTTTTATTTGACTTTTTTATCGTAAAATTTGATTCAGGTATGCCAAACCACAAATCTTGATGGCATTGTTGTTGACCATTGTGAGGTTGGTGTTTTGTTAGAGACAGAAACGAGACTTACCGAGATTGAGGTCATATTTGTCCGTCAATAATTCTATATGCATGGCGACTGGCTCTAGGGTACCGAATGATCGAGGGTGCCGAGTTAGCAGAGGTCAATTTGCTTGGTTTCACTTTGAAAAATTTCAGACCGCACTTAATGTGCCTAATTATCAAGTTGGCCGAATTATAGAAGGTCATTATAGAAAGTTTTAAAATTTCATCACAGTTTTTTTGAAAGTGACGAAAATGCAGTCGACTTCTTTCCTGATGGCCACCCTGGCGATCGGCTTAAGGTGAGAACTATTAACAGTGTCCCTATGGAGGTAATTGACTAGGGTGTCGGTCTGTAATTCTGGTTTCTGTCCCTACAGTTGAACAATGACTATATTTGTTTATTCTACGTATGAATTTAGCATTGCCTTCTTCAATTTTGCTGGAGTGAGTGTGACCAAGCGACTGTCAGCCACTAGCAGGTTAGTTATTACAAGCCTTTAGGATGCATAAATAATTTATGGTTATTTTAGGATGGTTCTGGATAGTGTCAGGTCTGTTTTTTTCTAAAATTGAAGGGACCTTGTAGATTCATGCATTTTTACTGTGATGGTGTTGTGGATGGTTACCCTAAGTAGTAAGTCCTCCAGTGGGGTCTAAATAGGGCTCTTACGTCTGACACTTAATTTGGTCTTTTTCCTGTCCTCGACACAATCAATGCCACTGCAACAATTTTTTGCAACAATCTTTATATAGACCAAACAATTTTATTTGCAGAACTCTGATCATCTGGATGGTCTGCATTCCACTCTTTGGCGAGAAGTTCATCGCTCTTCAGGTAATGACATCTTCTAAAAATTAAATCTAAGACTCCTTTCTAACCTAGCCTATAATTTTAGTTGCTCGGTTTTGCCCTGTTGATCCTGGGCATGTTCGTCTACAACGACATTTTCTTCGGACCTCGCTTCCGCAAGGATGTGTTGCCTCGCATGCCAGACTCCAACCCACTGACCATGTGTTGTGCCTCCTTCTGTGGCATTGAAATGGATCTGCCTGAGCACGAGCAGAGACTGGTGGACGAGGGTTATGACTAGAAGAAGTACCACCCAACCATATCTTAATTTATTGTTAAATAGCCAGTTGTGTTGTATTTAAAGCTTTTTTCTATACTTATGATCGATGGAAGGGTCTTATTGTCAATGCGGATACTGTTTTTTGTCCACTCACCAATGATTTCAATATTTTTTATGTAAAAATTAAAATGAATGTTGTACCCAGAGCAATGAAAATAAGTGATTTGAAATTTTTTGTGTAATTTTTCTGAATAAAATTTATATTGGCTTGTTTTTGGAATGAGGGCATACAATTGTAAATGACAAGTTTTCACTGTCTGAAATACTAGTATTTATCAGGCGAATAAGAATAGAGACAGAAAAAGGATGTCCGGTGATCATAGTGACCGCGCCGTCCGTCGCCGTCCTAATTTCAGTGCTAAATATGAGTATAACCACCCCACTCTATATGAGTATAACCACCCCACTCTATATGAGTATAACCACCCCACTCGATATGAGTATAACCACCCCACTCGATATGAGTGTTACTATCTGCAAGATATGAGTATAAAAAACATTTTTTATTTAATAGACGTACAACAAAACCATGGCTACAAACAATAGGGAAAGACATATTGTACAATTATTACTTTTTAATTTCTCAGACTCAGTGGCACAGGCGAACTGAAGCGTTCCGGATAGTCGTATGATCCTCCTTCATCGAATAAGACCTTGATGTATTTTTTACCTTTTGGATTTACGGAACTAAAGCATGATTTAGATATTAGCGGTAACGTATTGTACAAAACAGCTCTCACCATTTGATGCATGTCGCCTTATACCACTTCCCTCTCCATTTCGTAGACAATTTATCCTTAACAGAGCACGGAAAGTCATTCTTCGCGAGATCGATCATAAGCTCGCAGATATATGGATCCTTGAAAAATAATTTGATAGATACATAATACAACGGAATCTTTAAACCTCCTCGCCAACGTCAGAAATGTGATTCTTAAGTGGATTTCCACACCCACCTCCCCCCCCCCAGGAAACTTCGATTGAATTTGTATGAACGGACTTAAGACACAAAATGTATTTAAATAGCGTTATCAAAAATATAAACCTGTCGAATATATTCAGGATAGCAATCGGGAATATCTTCTGCTCTGGCTTTGAATTCCTTGCTGTGGTTGACGCGCAAAAGCTGATAGTCTTCTTAAGATAATCTGTCATAGGAGTTCCATCCATCTGCGATTATCAGTGACCCAGGCAATATCTATCTTTTAACCCATCTTTTAACCAGCGGGAACAATGTTTCGCGATCGTGCCTTTATACTTGCACCATAAACGCCTTGCCTCTATTCCTCGATATTCCCCCGAACACCCAGCTGCCTTGAACACGATGACCTCGGTGATATTTGTTTTTCCCGAACTTGCTCTCATCTATTTCGACCTGTCAATACAGAAAAATACAATCAAAAACAAAAAAATAAACGAATTATCATACCACATCTCTGTTTCCACCGATGGGCTCACCATTTGCTATCATAGACCAATAGACAACCTTCCGGCAGAATTTAGATAGTCTCACGGCAGTCATTATGTTCATTTGACATTGCTCAGAAATTTTTTTAAGTTCCATATTGGTAAGTCTATAACCTTGCCAGCATTTCACAGGAAAAAAGAAGTCTATTCAGATATTGAAAACCGTACCAGAGAAAAATAAATTTTAAAGAAACAATGACCGGCATCTTGGAAGACTCTAGGTACGATCCCTTCACCAATCCTATTTCTCCATTGCATTTGTTCCCGCCAGGGTGACGCTTACCACATCGAAAGACAACTCCGCCGTAAAATAAAAAATTCAAAAAATTGCAAAATATTGACTAAAAAGCAACTACTTTGTCTTTCTCTTGAAAATGCGCATATTCGGCATTTTACATTGAGGACATTTCTGATTGATGTTGACGACATGGTGATAGGAATTCAATCAAGCGATCCTCATTTTCCGTCAACCTGTCTAAGTCTATGAACAACCACACAGAAGAAACCTGTACGGTCACCCGAAAATAAAGTATAAAAATAAAAAGTGATTATATGAGTATAATAATGAAAGCGATTGATTATAAAAAGTATGGGTAAAAAGAAGGAAGAACGAAGGACGGCGCGGTCACTGACCTGATTTTTGGGTACTAATCAATCATTAATCCGAGAAAATTGTTTTGGCGGACATCTACGATTCTGAGGCACACGATTATTCAAAAAAAAATGTTATGTCACAGCTTTAACGCATCCCAAACTAAAGGGATATCCATCTGGCAGGATGACCATAAAAGTCAGAATCCGGAAAAAAGTCGGGATATGTTTAACTATACTGTCGGTTCCGTCTGGAAGAAAATTTAAAACTTTGAGGATTTTTCATCTGACTAACACAGTGATATTGGTTTGGATTTTCATATAAAGATAATTTTGTTATATTCAAGAAAACAAAGACAACACGATGTTAGAAAGGAGTCTGTGACAATACGCAGGGAATCGACTGTATCAATATGCACTTGGATTATATAGCCTAGTGTGAAGTTTGAGTCAAGCTGTTTGACTACCTTGGCTTTAATGGGTGTAGGAAGTCAGATGTCGAAGTCCAAAGTAGGAAGTTGCAAGTCGGCAGTCAGATTCCAACTTTTCATTTTTCTCTGTCCAACTGCTGGAAAGCTGCCATATAAAAAATTTATTGTGTTGCTATTTCTGATATAATGCTTTTTGCTTTTAATCGCAATAAATCGAAGTGTGAGTGATCTCTCTATCGTAGACAATGGTCGAGCCGTGACGTCTTCTGGCAAGGACCCGAACTCAAACCGAATCCTCCAAAGTGTGCTTGCTGATCTCATTTTCCCGGCTAGAAAAGTACATAGTTCTCTCGAAGAAAGCTGTGCCAGCGGTCATGCCGGTGCTCCTGCTGCTACTTAATTTGCTCCTGTGCTTGAGGTTAGTCAAACCGATGAGATTCTGAAAAATTGCTGTCATTTTCAGTACTTGACTGCGAAACTGATGCAATTAGTGGAAAGCATGTGCAAGGAACAGTAAGAAGAAGTCATCACTGCTCAACATTTGAAGCAGGCCATCCAAGCTGTATGAAGAGCTGTATGAATTTATCGCAAAAATAGCTACTGCACAAGGTTGGTGTCTTTGTTCCACCAAGCCTTTTTAAATGATTTGGATTATTTAGATCAAAGTGCGGAAGCAAATGTCTACAAGTTCCTGCTGTCAAATAGCACTTCTGGTCAAAGTAAATTTATAAAGGATGTGGGTTTGTCAGAGGATCGAAAAGAAGAACGTTGTTGATCACTAGCCTCCATTGCTATGCAATGTTCACTCTGTCACAGCTCTCTCATCGATTTCTCTATTATTTCGCTATAATGATCAGTGTGTTCAGAATAAAAACTTTTCTTGAGTCTGACTTCCGTGGTTATTTGGACGTAGGGTCTTCGTGTCAATGGCAGACCTTGTCAGACCCTTCGTAGTAATTTTTTGAATTGATGGTGTTTGTTCGTGAAAACTTAAATTTAAGTTAGAAACGTTTTTAAAATATGGATTTGTTAAATATGAGTCATATCGGAAAAGGTCATTTGATATCGCCTAGGTTTTGTTGACTTTTGGTTGAAGACTGCAATTACCTGCTGAAAAAATACTTTTTTATCAAAATTTCCGTATCGTAGTCAATGAAAACCAAAAATTATAGAAAAATAGTAAAATATTTTTTCAAAAATCTTGGCGTTTTGTTGTTTTTTAAAGTGATTATGTTTTTGAATTTTAAGCCGCCGTGCAGGGGTTCGCCCATTCCTAGAACATTCCGCGCCCGCCCGTTTCGCGCCCGCCCATTTCGCGCCCTAGGATAGATAGCATCCGAGCCAAATGAAATTTTTTGTCTTGTCAAGAATTCCTATCACTTAAAATGTTTTTCTATAATCCAATCTCGATTCTCCTCGATAATCCATGTACCAACCAAACCAAGTGGTCGTCCACTTGGATCAATTTTTTTTTACTCTTTCGGGTTCCAAAACCTGTCTACTGGACTAACTTGCGCATGCTGAAGATGGTTTGATAGTGGTAAAATGCCGTTTTGTAGGGTATTTTTGAGTTTTGGTAAAATCGAGTTTTGGTAACATCAATCATTTCCCAATACCCAAAAAATACCATACAAAACCTTATTTTACTATTATCAAACCATCTTCAGCATGCCCGAGTTAGTCCAGAAAACAGGTTTTGGAACCCGAAAAAGAAAAAAATTGCTCCAAGTGGACGACCACTTGGTTTGGTTGGTTCAGACTAAAAAATTTAAATTCCCGCAAAATTTTCCAAAAAGCACGAATTTGAAAAGTGTGAATCAATTCGTGCCGCCCTCTCTACCTAGGTACAACAACCTGAGCACCACCCGGATACCATACGGGGAATACCTGCAAGATCAAAAAAATCGCCGCCGGGTGTCCCAGAAATCGGCACCGGGCATCGGCGCCCGTGCAGGTATGCTACGGGTAGGAAACTACTCCAGAACTAGGGTTCCTGCAGGTCAAATCGCTGTTTCAGGACGCGGTCGTAGATTGGGTACAATGACTTTAAATTTCTTTCAGCTAAATCCAAAATTTCGGATTGTGGAGGTGGATACCCATTTAGGAGGGACACCAGGTGGTTTTCCTACCCACGCTGAGGCTTGCTGGTCTAATAAAAACTACTTTCATTATTATTCAAGAAAAAAAGTTTCTGCTACCACCAGGATTCAAACCTATAACCTCAAATCGGGCGCCATTTGTCCTAGAGCGCGAAACGGGCGGGCGCGAAATGGCTCGGGCGGGAAATGTCCTACACCCCCTGTGCATCATCAGTTAGCTTTCGCTAGTTTTTTGAACTTCTGGTATCACACAAATTTGTTTGTAGGCAATGTTGCACCAGCTGCGCAGTATACTTCAATCTTCAAATTTGTGCAAGGATGCGCTCAGCAAAAAGAGCATCGACAAACTGAAGGTGGTAATTGACTTTTCTTCCCCTAACATTGCCAAAACTTTCCACATGGGGAATTTGAGGTGGATTCTCATTAGCTATTTTATCCAACTATTAATGCTACCAGTTACAGGGGGACACTGCTAGGAAACTTTATTCAGAGAATCTATCGCTGTGCTGGTCATGAAGTCATCTCAATCAATTACCTAGGTGACTGGGGGAAACAATTTGCCATACTGGGTACCTACTGGAGTAAGAATGTAGTTGACAGAAACTTTCGAAGTAGTCTATCACATTATTTGTAGGCATTTTGAAGGATCGTCCATCAGAAGAGCAATGGAGAGATATGAACTCGAAGCAAAAAGTGGAATTTTTGACCAAGTGCTACGCCAATGCAAATACACACATCAACTCCAATCCTAACCTGTCGGAAAGGGTCCGTGCTCTTTTTGGTCAAATGGAAGCTTCCTTGATGTCAAATCCGAGCTCTGGTGAACTGCCAGCTATGCAACTGTGGCAGGAATGGCGTGCCTTTTCCGAAGACTACTTGAACGGCTTCTACCAGCAGTTTGGCATTGAATTCAATGAGTGGGACTGTGAGTCTGCTCATGTACCAGGTGCTTAGCGTGTTTTGATTTGAACTTCAAATTAACCAATTGTTTTAGAAGCTCAAGCTCTCGTAGATGAATTGCTCAAGCAGAAAATTGCCTCTTTGACGCCTGAACAATTGTGTGTAGTCAGCGATACTAAGTCAGGCCAACCGGCGGTGCTAAGGAAAAGTGATAAATCGACACTCTATTTGACAAGGTTAGAAGTTTTTTTAAATATTTTGCAAAAGCTATATGCCTATAGTCAGTTTTTTTCACAATATAAAACACAATACGAGCACAACTATAGGCTGAGATAATTTAGAGGTTGCCACAGCGTGCACCTTAACATAAGGGCGCTTGGCCAGGTCTAAAATCTTTTAATTCTTGGAGTGCATTCGCCTTTGATGGTGTCCCCTTCCACAGTGTTCTCACTACCCTTCTATATTGGCCGCGTGCTTCTGCTCAAACTCTTGATATTGATCCCTTGCCATAGCGTCCTCCCTCTATAGGGGCCCGCTGTATCTGGTCCCAAGGGTGGCCGCTATGGAAGGAGTCGATGGTACTGTTTTTTGCTAAGTTAGACTCATACACTGCGCATAATGATTCGCCTAAGCTTAAAGAGAAAAAAATTTAAAAAGCTGAAAACGTAAAATTATGAAGCTATACCCAAACGTTCATATGCAAGATGTACACTGTCTGAAAAGCTCTCAGATATGGCTTAGCGTACTACAGTCGAGTCTCGTTTATCCGACACCCCCTCAAGTTCGTTCCCGCTTAGGGTCCGATACTTTTTAGCTCTATTTTTGAAGTCTTTTGCCAAATGTGATTCGCCAGTTCAGTCCCAAAAATCGTAAGGATTCTGATTTTGCCAATCGTTTTTCCAAAATCCTTTCAGGTTGCCGTAAAGACCCGCGGGTCTCGGGGCTAAACGAGACTCGACTGTATGAGATAAAATGCAATTTTGTAATTTCTGGTGTTTAGGGATCTTGGTGCCATACATTCTCGCCATCGCAGATTTGATGCTGACCAATATGTAAGCTTTAGAAACATCTTTCGTTACAGTCAAACCTCTCGGTAGCGTGTGTCCTACCTAGCTCATGTAAGGTGTTGAAGCATACCATACCATTATATACTATGTGTCTTATTTTAAACCAATAATATTGGACCAATAATAGGGTTTTAGTGTATAGTGAGGTCTGGCTGTAAATCCGCGCGTTCATAGAGCTCACCAATTCTTTGATCAAAGTTTACTGTATTACAGATGTATGTTGTGGACTCTTCTCAAAGGTATGGTTCACTGACAAAAGTTACAAATCTCATTTATTTAACAGCTGGCTATTTGAGAAACCATTTTGCTCAACTCAAAGAGATACTCGATTTGATGAAGGAGGAGGAATTATCGGAAAAAATTAAGCATATCAGTTATGGTCGTGTCATTGGGCTCTCAACCAGGTATGTATATGCTGACCACTGGAATTCCTGTTCGCTTTGACGAATATTGAAATTTAGAGGGGGGAAAAATGACTCAGTCGATTTTCTGATTGAAAGTGGGAAACTTGAAGCAAAAAAAATTTCTGGAGCAGTCGCCTACAATCAAGCTGACATCTGAAGAGCTACCAGGTATGAGCCAAAAAGTGTCAAGGTCTGTGAATATTTCCGTAATTATTTTGTTCTAATAACTTGTGGATTCGGATTCAAGTTTTTTACTAAATTCAAATAAATTCAGTCAGAAATCGACCAAAACCACACTGAAACTTTTGTTAAAACCACTGTGTCCCTATCCGGTATAGAATTTTCTCTGTAGTTTTTGGCTTTTGAAAAGGATGCCTGATATCGTGGTTTGTGAGGTTTTCTCTAATATTTTTTGATCAGGAACGTTTCATTGATTGAGAGGTTCTGTCCGATTTAGTGTGATTTTTTGTTCGAAATCCTAATTCTTTAGTATTTTTATATTCTTTACTAGTATTTTTTGCGTCTGACGACCGTAGGTTCTGTGAATATTCCAAAACCACAACTGCTTTTTTATCAAAACTAAAAATTATCTTTTTATCAACTACAAATTATGGTTCTTTTTCCTGTCATGGGGACCTAATCGGAAATTGCCATTTTTACCTTGATCCTCCTGTTGATTTTTAAAAAAAGGTTCTTTCTGGTGGCTGAGGTGATTATGGTCAACATGATTACCTTGACCACAATCACTATGATTACTTTATTACTCCGGATAGCCGATAAGAACTCTTAAAATAGCAATTTCTAATAAGGCTCCGATAACAGGAAGGAACCAAAAAAATTGTATAACTATTTTTATTATTGAAGACTCGACTAACAAATTTTGTTTGTTTTCTTCAAATGTTGAGTTTATATTCTACTTAATTTTTGCAGGTCTGTTATTGTCTACGAAAGTTTGAGAAGGAAGAAGTTTGTCGATCACGAGTTCTCTTTTATGAATTCGTTCAGTGAGCACTCCGGATTGTCTATTCAAGTAATTATAGCATGAAAATTCATCTGTTTAAATGGATTTTTTAGGAGAAGTATAGCCGCATCAATTCCATGGTAATTTTTTGTTAGCAATCGTTAGAGCTAGCAATAAAATTAATATTTAGGAACTAGCAAATCGTGATGTGATGGATATAGTCAATGCTAGAGTTCAGGATGAAGACGGCGGAAAACTTAACTTTGAGGCGACTGCTTTGACTACGGACTTGGTTAAGCTTTTGGGTGAATTCGACGGTTGGTGTAATTTACTATTTTGAAATTTTGAATAGGCTGTGAGAGCTAGCGCAAATGAGTACTTGACTCTAAGCAAAAAAGTGACGATATTCATTGTATTATTTTTGTTTTCAGGTGCAGTTATGTCAGCTTATGAACAATCTGAGCCGGCTATAATAGCCGCTCACCTACTAAAGCTTGCTGTTCAATGTGGAAGGTCATCTCGTAGGCTTAGGGTGGGATGATTTTACTTACATTGAACTTTGGAATGCACTGGACTCTGGCTTGACCGATTACCAGAGTGCCAACTATGGAGGGAGTCGGCTGTATTATATAAGCGCTTTTAGGTCAAAGGGGAGCCAGCAGCAAATGCCGTGCCAAGGATGATGCTCTTTGCTGCTACCAAGAAAGTGCTAGGAGAAGGGATGAAGATGCTGGGAATAGAGCCTCTCTCGAAATTGTAAAATTTATAGTTGTTCCATTTGTTTGTGTGTAGTTGTTGTTTTATTGCCGCTGTTGTTGTTAATTGCAGGCAATTAAAATTTATTTCTTTAATTCACATTGAGCAATATTGGGAAGGTAGGTTTTTTGCTTAAGTTATGCACGTTTGTGCCGACGAACATCAAACACATCTGAACACAAACTACCTCGGATAAGCCGCTTTTTCAAGTACACTTTTCTTATGCCAACAAAAAACTTTTTTAAAAGTTTTAGTCGCTGAAAAGTTGCTTTTGGTGTTGCATGAAGGTTCGAGGTTCTGATTTTTAGGTGTTTAGATAAAGTCTTTGGGAGTACAGCTTCTCTGGATACTCGTTCTGAGATTGCTTTTCCTGTTCCAGCCTCGCATAGCCACTTGTAATACTATTTTGTCAAAGCCTGTACCAACCACAAACTTGGCTTCTGACAAACCTGTAATCGAGTAACACATACATGTTTTCAAATTTCATATAGGCATCACATACCATTTTTCCTTTCCTTTTGAGCTTTATAAATCACATATCCATTGCCAGAGTTCAGATACCTGTAGAGACACTTGTATATCTGCAAGAAAATTAACTGTATTTTTACCTGACAGTTGCCAGACTTGCATTATCTCTAGAGAATTCACTGGATGTTTTATCACATCGGCAAAATCGTAGAAAGTATGCATTAACCTCCCTTCTGATCCTTGCATTGCAAGCATACTACAAATTGGGATGAAAATAACAATGAATTTCTATTATTGTGAAACCAACGTAAATGGGTAGACGAACAGCACTAGCAAAGACGGTCAGCAACGAGACTAGGTCAGAACTGTAGGTGTAGAAGGGGCGTACCTCTTGTGTGAGCAGTGAGTCCTGAGAAAATTAACTATTAGATGTATTTATTTATGAGACGTCAAATAGTTTTACTATGTCCACAAACTCCCAAGCTGTCACAATAACGCTGAAAATAACCATAATTAGTCGGTATTTTAAATCATTAGTGTCATTAGTATTAGTTGTATCATTAGTTGTATCATTAGTTGTATCATTAGTATCATTAGTAGAGTAATTAGTGTCTTACTTTAAGGAATTACAGGCTATATAACAGGCAGTGACCTGAAAATAAGATTTGAGTGACCTTTTTTGCATTTTTGCCAATATTGCACTGGATTTGAACTATTATTAACGGGAAGGATAATCTTCAAGCTATTTATATTAGGGGGTATATTAGGGGGTGGATTAGTATATATTAGGGGGTGTGGGTGGGTATAATGCGCCTGAGGATCATAGTAAATTTGAGTGGTTTACAGGATGCTGTTAACCCGAACCCCGATTCTCGCTAAGAAAAATTATCTGACTACGGTCATGGATTTATCATTCGAAATGCTCTCAAACTTCATTTTCCACTATTTCCGTCAAAATGATTCAAACTCTCTTTTTTTTTGTTAATTTTATAGTTAACCCAATTTTACAGTTATCATTAACATTGAAAAATGATGTACCAGATGAGGAATCTGACTCGAGAGTTATTCGTCAATCTGAGTTTACAACAAGACAATTTTAGCAAAAAATTACCATGACCAACATATTTGTAGCCGATCGGATATTTTTCTAAATTTTTGTAAGACTAATAGCTGATATGTTAAAAACCCTTACTCTGTGTTCAGAGGTAGCAAATCTGAAGAGTCTGGCAGCGGCATGTTGCTGGTTGAGCCGCGAAATGATCCGTATATTGAAGTAAAATGAGAGGAAAAATGGGAAAAAGGTGTTGACAATGGAGCGAAACCAAAATTTGTAGACCGTTTTATACGGTTCTTCGTAGGTCCACTCCTTCATCTCAGGGCGATAGGCTGAAATCGA
This sequence comes from Ditylenchus weischeri, assembly GCA_029231635.1. Classification (NCBI taxonomy): domain Eukaryota; kingdom Metazoa; phylum Nematoda; class Chromadorea; order Rhabditida; family Anguinidae; genus Ditylenchus; species Ditylenchus weischeri. Next base: position 76,648 of record JAMRYI010000310.1, read on the forward strand.
GAAGCTGTAGAATTACACTGATTCAAGATTCTATAGACTTATACCTGTCACTCCTGTGCAGTTCTGAAAGTGATCCATGATAGGTAAATTTATACATAAATTCGTATTTTATACCTCATTTGCAACAACCTAAATACAATTTGAATTTCATTATTGAATTCTCTAAGATAACAATATAGTTCTCACATCCAGCTCGAAAAACATGGGTCCCTTGGCAGCCAGAGCGAAAAACAAGGCAACTGAAGACATTACTAGTCGGAACTGTGTAGAGAATTGAGCCCGGTATTTGTAGATGGTCAAGAAACCTAGAATAAAATATTTTTAATTAGTATAGTAGTAGTAAAGTTATAAGGGCAAAAGTTACGTTCAAAAGTGGCAGCTGTCAGCAACAGGGCCGAACCAGATATAGCTACATGGCTGAAATCAATTAACTTTGGTTTTAGGTCGTACTAGAGCTATAGAATCTCAAAATAATCTCAAATTTTTGCAAAGATTTCCTTAGCTCTAAAGCTACACGTTCACAATGACCCAAAATCAAGCACACACACCTACCCCCAATACCCGTGTTCAAAATAAAAATTTTACATCAAATGAGCAACACAGAAACACCCTATCCACAGAAAAGTACAAACCACTCATCACGAAACAAGAGTTCTCTTTATTTGCAAAAATTCTCATTATGAAAAAAAAACAAAAACATCAATAAGATTCTTATTTCTTTCGCGGATCAATACAATCGGGGCATTGCGTCGGCCACACCACGAATTCGCTGCAGCAGTCTGAAAATGACATTGTAGACGATTTAATGAGATCTCTCAAACAATTACTTGATATCTTTTTCCATGAGAGTCACCTGAAAAATTGTAAAGATATTGCTGCGTCACGGTAAATTCCCTATGAAAAATCTATTACCCTTCCAGTATGAAGACATATTAGATAAGACTCTTCAAACATGGACGTCAAGTACATCTCGGAAGCTTCCTAAGCCACGAATATAAGGGAATATGTAGAAAGGAGTTTACCTGGAGAATTTCCATGGTCTCAGCTTTAAATAGGATGTCTGTCTTGAAGTTGACGGCAATTTCTCGGACCAAGCGATGGAATGGACGACGCGGAATTAGCAAGTTTACCGACTTCTGATATTTCTTAATCTCGATCATAGCCAAAGCGCCTAAATGCAAAAGGAAGCCATGCAGACCCAAATCATCAATTAAACTGACCATTCTTGTGTCTGATCTTCTTGTGCGGTGTACAACCGATAGACTCTGACATTCTTCCACCTTTCGTAGCCAGTTGAGAACGCCCAGATTGGGTGGGAGTTTTATACGCTTTTTGACTTGCTGGTTGCAGTATCTCCTGGATTCTGGCTTTCGTCGAGGTCTGCTTAGTTCGCGCCATTTTGAGAAATTTTCTAAACGCATGATTTGGTTTAATAGTTTGGTAACTAGTAGATTTAATAAGTGGCTATATATTAACAAGTTAATTTTCGGCCATATAGACGGCTAAATTTAATATATTGAATCAACTCTAGCAACAACATGGGACTTCAATTTGAAGTATTATCGCTAGGTCTATTAAGTAAAAATTGGCAAAGTAGGACTATTTTGAGGCTGGTGCCTCCAAATTTCGGTGCATTCGCGTCGAAAAGACTTTTTGCGATTTCAACAACAGGGTGTATAATGTTGACACATATTCGCTTGGCTACAGAGCCATAAAAAGGAGACGCCACCAGCAACAGACATTTGCAGAACAGCAGGGCCGATTGCAAAAGACATTTCTTGCCTTTGAAGCATGAACGAAAGAAGCAAACTAAAAGCAAAACAGCCACTGCGAAGATTGAGTTGGGTGGCTACGGACTCAGATCCCAGAAACTGAGAACACGGACAACTGAGATTTGTGACATCTGATCTCAGAAGAAATTCATATATAGGACAACTCAGTTTGGGATAGCTGACACATTTACGACTGAGATGATCCAAAACTGAGCCAAAAAAGATTTAAATCACAAAAAACTGGTTTTAACACGATTCGTTTTTAAAACAACTCATCCCAAATAAAACTAGGGTTGCTGCATGGAAAGCTTTCCGGACAGAAAAGAACGCGGAAAGTTTTCCAAAAAATGAAAAGAAATAAAAACAGGAGAAGAGAAACTCTCTGTGGCCGAATCCGTGTTGCACCTCGTTTTTATGCGTTTTCACTAGGCTTATTTAGACGGTATGTTACCACGGTAGGTAACCTACTACAGCCTGTATAACTTACCAAAAATCTGTAAGTTTAAAACAGCTAACTAAATATAACCGTACCGTTAACTGTACAGTTGACTGTAAATTTGACTGTACAGTTAACTGTATACTACCACCTGTACAATCCCTTGTTATTTCTGTCCGATTTCTCACCGCCAACCGGGAAGTTTTCCGGAAAATTTTCCGGCTAACTTTTTAAATCATTTCGGCCGGAAAGAAAAGGAACCCTAAATAAAACTTATCTGTTTGACAATCGGGCGGGAGATAATTTGATTGTTTGAAATCGGGTTTTTGTACTCCCGAGCTAAATTTTTGACTGTTTAGGTTAGACTCACCTATTTTATACTTAATTTACTGTTTATTCGATGCAAATTTGACTATTTTTGTCGGTGCTTGCTGCAATATTACTCTTTATTGTAGGTTTGTTTCAATATACGCTTTTTTCGACATCAAAACAAAGTTGTGGTGTAGAAACTAGGTACTGGTAGTCAGGTGGCGAGAAATCATCCTGAACTACTCATATCACCTCAAACTAGTCAAACCACCATAGATTACTCAAAGCAACCTAAACCACTCAAACCAGTGTTAGGGTTATATTGCTGGTATTGCATTACTTCCATACTCTTTCGCATGCACCTCTTTCTCTAACTCTTTTTTGGGTTAGGCAAATCGGTTTCTTTTTTTATTTAGACTAACTTTTCATTTTCAAACTATGCAGGTGGTGTCTACCCTTGAGATTTCGGTAGGGAAAATCGCAATTTTGGTCTTAACAAATACGATTCCCTATACGATTTTAGGTTAGGAAAAATGGTTTGTTCTTGATTTTGGATAACTTTTTATTTTTTAGGCTTTGTGGCTGGCCATTTTTATATCTAATGTATAGAATTTTACTCAATTAGTGTAGTAAAACTAGGTTTGACGAAAATGTCGAATTAACCTGTCGACGAACTGACCGTCAACGAATTGACCTGGAGCCGGATGCTCTCTTTATCAGTTTGGTCGTTCGCTTTGCTCGACAACAGTTGCTCTTCCTTTTCTTCCTGCTCTGAAATAAGAAAAGGGCTTCCGTTCCTCTAGGTGATATTGATACGCAGCCGAACAGCAAGCTGGTCTTTTAATTTTTTAACTTCCTTTTTCGTGTGTTTTAACATCTTTAACGTACAGAAAACATGTTTTTAGGTGGCGTAAAACCATTTCCAGAAAAAAAATATTTTTTGAAAATTTTGACTAAAATTTTGACTTCACAAATGTGTGCCTGGACCCCCTTTTTAGTTCTGATTTAGTGTTTTTTCCAACGTTTATTTTTTTCTGATTTGTTAAGCAATAAATAGATTGATAACACTGGCCACCCGTACTAATTCAGTGCCCGAATAGCTTAAAATAAGCAGGGGTTTATACACTTATTACTTCAATACCCATAAAGGGTTTTGAATGAACCTGGATACCTTAAAAAGACCGAAAAAGATAGAGTTTGAACGGAGCACTTGCACCCCCCACTCGATTGCACCCCGTCCCCCCACTCAATCCTTTTCTTCAAGCGGGGTAACCACATGGAGAAGAATCGGGCACACAAAATCGGTGCTATGCTTGGGTGCTGAGCTCAGCTCATGAGGTATATGTTGGGTTCAGAGTGTTTGGAGGCGTCCAAGAATAGTGGTTTAGATAGGCAAACATAGTCAAAAGCTTTAAACTACATGAAGTTTATCTTGGTAAAGAGAGGTATTCAACTAGAATACGTCGCTACCTTGATACTGAGATTTTGGCTAGTGAATTCGGTATTTTGGTATTGTCAAACCGCGTTCAGCGCGTGATTATAGGTAGGACAGCAAGGTTTGATTGAATTTTTCTTACAATTCAAAATTATCGGGTACTGGAGGTGGATACTTGTTGCGGTAGGTACCTACCTACCTTCGAGGTGGATAGGAGACGAAAAACAGATCAAAATGTCGAAATAACATGACTTCCCTTCAAGTTTACCCTGAAAAACATACCCCAAATAACCTCCCTGAAGTAACCCCCCTGAAATAACCCGGGTTACTTCAGGGGTTTACGGTTTTGAATTGCCAGTTGACATTTTCAATGCGTCCAATTTTCAATATCTTGAATCAACAGTTTCACGAATTTTTTTCTGTGATAAGCCGCCTCTCTAAAAGAGTACCCCCTCGACTTTGAAAACTTATAAATCAGCCTAAAATGAATATTTTTTCGTATCTGTTTTTTTTAGTTTTCTCAACTATCACAAGCTTTACAGATTTTACTTTTTCGATTTTGGTTGGCACCTAAACATTTCGAGATCGACTCAAAAATTTTCTGATTTTTGAAATTATATGAAAATAAACAATTTGGTACTACTTTTTCCTAAATTATATATGCGCATTGGAGTATAAAGTACTGACCAGAGTGCAAGCATAATCCTGAGGCAAGACCACCAGATGATTGAGAGAACTTCACTCTCATAGTAGTCCATAAACAAATTTACCGGGAATAAAAGGATGTAGGAGGCTATAAACAGGCTCTAAACTTCACAGTTGACAATAAATTTTGCAAACCAACCCGACAAAAACACATCAATCAGAGCCAATATAAGGAGGTAAAGCAGGTGAGTCTTCCTGTTCTGGCGTTTGACCACCAACACAAAGAATAAAAAGGCATTGAAGAAGAATGAAATAGAGGCAATGATTGTGCCCACAACTGCCACCAAAATCATCCGCAGTGACTCCGGCTAAATTATGGTCATTATAGAGGCAGAAAATACTGGGATGTTAAAATGGGGTGCGGTCAATTGATCTACGGTCAATTAGTCTACGGTCAACTGATCTACGGGTTAACTGGTCTACAAATTGATTTGAACTAGCTTTTTGTTTTAAATGACTGACTGCCAACTCTAACTTTTTATTCTTAAAATTTCTCAGCTTTTGGGGCTCCAGGTAAATTTCCTTCTACAAATCCCCTCTCTACATATTTCCTATATAGTATATACCCTCTGAATTTTGAAGTTACAGGTTCAAATCCTGGTGGTAGCAAACACTATTTTTATTTAAATAATAGTCATAAATTAGTTTTTATGGGATCATTAGGCATCAGATTGGGTAAGAGAACTACCTAGTACCTCCTCCAAATGGGTGCCCATCTCTCTATTCTGAAATTTCGGATTTAGCTGAAAGTAATTCAAAATTATTGTACCCTATCTTCTAGGCTTGATCTCGTGACGGGAATCCCACGGGATTCCCGTCGCCGAAAAAATGTTTGAAAGCCCGAATCCCTCCGGGTCACATTCGAAAAATCCCGAAAAAATACTATACTATCTGGAAGATTCATCGTTATGGACAGTCAGATAATTTTTTAGGCTAAAACCAGCATCCGTCACCCGGACGCCCTAAACGGAATATCCGCTGATGACCAGCTGTTTTTTATCTTATGAGCAGAGAAAAATTCAGTCAAAAAATTAAATTAACTGTGTTTAGGTAACTGTAAAAAATTACTTGTATATTATACGAGAAATTTTACAGTTACCTATGTATATGGTGGTTTATGATGGTACGGGAATGTTTGGGATGGCATCAGCTGTTTTGGGTCTGTTGAGGTGGTTTGAGATTGTTTGGTGTGTTAGTCAGCCAAATAGTTATAACGCCTCTATAGTTAGACTCTCGAGGAACGACCTACGCCTGGGTACACATTATGACTGGGTACCATGACTGGTTAGAAACACGACTAGGTACCTCACATTTTTTCTGAAACTTTTGATGTATATGACCGAGAAATGCGCCTAAGCACAAGATAAATAGTAACAAAAATCATTGCAATTTCTATAATTTCTAAAAAGTACTGTACCCAGGCAGTCATAATGTGTACCTATTTGTGTTTTCACCGCTCTGCAGTTAACGACTCTTAAAAATGGAAAAATATTAAAAATAACTGTAAAATTTCTCGTATGATTTACTAAAAATTCTACAATTGTAAACTTTACAGTTATTGACAAAAAATCTCGAATCCCGACGGGATTCCCGTGTTTTGTCTGATGGGAATCCCGAAAAATTTCAAATCCTGATCCCAAATCCCTAAAGATCAGGCCTACTATCTGTGAGTTGGTAGTGGTACAAAATGCTCGGATGGTTTAGGTTGATCAACATACGTGGAGGTGTATGGATTCCTAACTAGGCAGGTTACAATAAGGAAGTCAACTTTTTCGGTCAACTCAATCAACATTCTCAATCCACATTATAGTCCATCCAGCAGACTGTAATTTGAGCGATTTTACGAAAACTCCAAAATTACCATACAAAAAGGTTTTTTATTATTACCAAACCGTCATCAGCATGCTGGTGCATGGATTATCCGGCTTAACTGCGGTTGGGTTGTAAAGCATATTGAAAATAAAAGAAACCTTTTGAAAACAAAATATGGCAAGCTTATTAAAAAAAATACCGGAAAGTTTGGGATGTATATGGTGGTTTATGATGGTACGGGAATGTTCGGGATGGCATCAGCTGTTTTGGGTCTGTTGGGGTGGTTTGAGATTGTTTGGTGTGTTAGTCAGCCAAATGCTGGGAGAATTTAAAAAAGAATCAAACTTGAGATAGCAATTGCCGTATTATCTCTAATAAGCGGCCCGGGGCGCTTATTTTTTAACCCTCCGAAAATCGGAAAAATTTTGGCTCGATCTCGAAATTTTTGGATGCACAACCAAAATCAAAATAGCGGAATCGGTAGGGCTCGTGGGAGTTAAGAAAGGGGGGCGCTTATTAGAGATAATACGGTAGACATTTATAACAAAAAAGCTAGTTTAAATTAATTTGTAGACCAATTGACCTAGAGCCGTTAAAATTAATGCGGGGCTTTTTCAACTTTTTAGCGGAATTTTTAAATTTTGATATTTCAATCCAACATTTCTTGGTCGGCTTACTCATGAAAAAGTCATGAAAACTACAAAAAAGATTTAGAATTTTTAAGTGATCACCTTGGTCCCGAAAGGTAGCCTTAGCCCTGTAAGTCAAAATGGGCAAAGCTTTTTTTGCTGCACGGATAACCGACAAAAACCAATACAGTCAAAATTTTTATAATTCTCGCCGGTTTGGTTGGAATGCAGTATTACGCACTGGCCGCGAATGGCCCCAAACCATGTTTTTTCAACGTTTTAGCACCTGAGACGTGTAGAAAATATGTTTTAGGGCGGGGCTGACCATTTAAAATTTTTTTTGAACCAAAATTACTTTTTGCCTTGGGGCGCCAAGGCAAACCATTTGGAGAGGGTACTTAGATATCTTATTATTCATTTTTACCTTGTTTTTCTTACTGGAACTTGGCAACAAGAGACTTTGAATGCATTTATGATCAAGATTGCGAGTCTTGCTCGGAATCATGTCTAAGGTAAGTGAGTGCGCGCATTTCTAACTCGGCTTGGGGGCTTGGGGTTGAGATGCGCACACCCACATACCTTAGACACAAATAACATAATGAATTCAATCAAGTTCTCCGCCGTTCATTTCATCGGGAAGTTCCCGTATATCCTCATCAAGATCATCTTCTTCCGGCGTGTGTGGGATATTTTCTGATGGATTAAAGCAGAGGCCGGCAAAGACATCTAAGTACCCTCTCCAAGTGGTTTGCCTTGGTGCCCCAAGACAAAAAGTCAAATTTTGGTCAAAAATTTTTTTTTTCCAAAATGGTCAGCCCCGCCCTAAAACATATTTTCTACACGTCTCAGGTGCTAAAACGTTGAAAAAAGATTGTTTGAGGCCATTTACGGCCAGTGCGTAATAGTGCAGTTTAGCTAAAGGTTTTAGCGCAAAATTAAACAATTTGACGGGGTGAATAAGTATTTTGCTCGAGTTTTAGATTGACGGGGCAAATTATTTATTTGACAGGATGAAACAATTTCAACCTATTAAGGGGGGGGGGTACACCATGGCGTGACAAATCGATAAATTTATCGATTTGTCACACCATGGGGTGTTGACGCATCGAATAGCGAATATTCTGAACTCTCAGGTGCGATTCGCGGAGGGTGCATAATCTATTTTTATCTCCTTTAATTTACAAGTTTGGTGTCAAAATGATCCTCGCACTCTTGGTCATCCAACAAATTATCAGAGCATGATTTCACAACATCTGCAGCTTATTTTATTGGCTTGACCTGCTAAATTTACGAAAATCGATCGTTTCGGGGGGTTTTCTTTGGATTGATTGATATTTTCTGACTTTTATTTACAAGTCACAAGTTTCATATACTAAAATGTAGCCAAGATTCTGGGCTTTCATTTGAGCTATCATACAGAGAACGAAGCAAACTCAAGCCATGATTAAAATTAAAAAAAACATTCAATAATACCCGATTCCTTGCCATCCTCACCAGGGCTGTCCCAGAACCCTTCAGTATTATTCTTGCAACGAACGTTTTTTGCAAATTTAATTTACATGATCATTCACAACCTTATACCCAAAATGTAGCTCTGCTTCTTGGCGTTCTTTTCAGTTTATGGTTGTAAATGATCATGTAAATTAAAATTGCAAAAAACGTCAAATCCTAAAGAATATCAAAGTCCCACCCCTCAAAAATACTTTTTTCTTCCTTGGTCAAACCTTCGCAAGTCACCTATTTTTCTAAAGTGATTTTGATGTGGAATTTTTTTTGCCTGATTCCTGATGAAACTCTGACTCTATAAAGAGAGTGATCGCGTTGAGAAATAAATAAAATTGGTAGTGGCTGAGACTATAGAAAACTAATTACGTATCATTTGGGCTGGTTTCCCTTTATTTTGATAGTAATTTTCATGAAATCCCAAAACTAGGGCATTTTATGACAGTAAAGCAGTGCTGGAAATGGTTGCAATCGATTGCTCGATAGTTTTCGGCCCTAGAAGTCAGCGAACTTACTAAAATGTGGAGTAAAAAATATCCACTTATTTTTGGCGTCGAAAAGCTTTTTCTAAAAAAAATTTTCTTTATCTTTTTTCGAAGACAAAATTTGACAAAAATAATTATTGGGAAAAGAAAAACTCGTCGGCGACAAAAAGTCTTTCGGCGACAGAAAGAAGTCAATCAGCGGCAATAAAAAGTTGTGCCCATTAAAAATCCGGCACCATTGAAATGAGCCAAGAAGTTGCTCAGAAACAATAAAATGCAAAAATTTTGTCTTGGCGGGAATCTGAATACTTTGACTTTTGCGGTAGAAATAAGCTTTATCTTCACCACTATCTCTATCTTTACCTTTTACTTTTACCCTTAGCTGCAGGTAAAGGTAAATGTAGTAGTAGTAAAAGGAAAACAAAAAAGAAAATGTTACCCTATACCTTTTTGGATGTATTAAAAAACACTACAAATGTATGAAACTTGTTATTTTAGTGTTTTATTGATCACAGATTTATTAGCTGAAAAGTGATAGCGTGAATTGTTAAAATAGCAGAAAAAATTTTGGGTTGATCTTTTTAAAAATAGTAAAGTGTGCAATAATGATTTTTGCTAAAACTAATCTTCTTACAGAAAAAAAATTGTAAAATTTACCTGAAATTCGTCTTAAGCACCCTAAATTTACCTTAGCAAGTGTTTTTGGTTTGACACAAAAAAGTTTTTCAGCTAAAGATACATTTTTTTTCCTACCGCCCCAGGACAACAAATTCAAAATTTTCTCATTTTTTGTTTATTTTCTGATCTTTTCATTACTTACCGGAATTACAGAGCAGTGTTCCTCCCAAAAGTAGTCTGCCTCTTCCTGCTGACTAACAATACTTTCCTGAGTTGGAGCCATTGACACCAATTCGCTGCTATAATCCTGCATATATCCCAAAGTAGTGGTCTAGACCATCAAAGAAGTGATAATTTTTAAATGGCTCATTTTAGTCTCTGAACTCAAATATTTACTTCGCTAAAATTTGCTTAGAACTCATCAAAATAAGAGCAAACAATATCTCCTTGTGCAAAATTGGTGAAATTAAAACAAGATTTTTATCTTGAAACGCAATTCCCAGAAGATGCAATAGGACAAAATAGGTCATGAGAATATGTATTTTTAGACATTTTTAAACGTTAATATGCCAATCTATGCATCCAAGATAATTAATAGTGCGGGGACACTATCTTTGCCTCGTTAAGCACACTATTGAAGGAAATGGCAGGAATACGCCTAGGAAAAAAATCCCCAAAATAGTCTCTTTTTAAAGTTATTAAAAATGTTTCCTGGTGGAAGTAGAAACTTTTCTGAGAAAAAATTTTTTAAACAAAATTTGACTTTTCGTCGAAGGGCCATGGACACAGCAAAGCGGATGAGCTAACCGGACTTTAGAACCACATCCACACATATCCACACAATTATTTTTGGAAAAATGTAGAATAAGAACGGTGTGAAAGTCGAAAACGGTATAGGCGAAATGTCTTCCGGGGGAGGGATGGGTCCTTACACAGCCCCCAGAGAAAAAATTCTGGCTACTTTTCTGTTTGGGGACCAAGATAGATGCCTGGGGCCGTAGTAATAATACTTCTGCGGCTAAAAGTGGAATATGTCAGATCCCAGCTTACATTTTGAAAATCTCTTTTTTTGCAAATGAAAGTAGAGTGTTTTATCTTTGGATTATGTTATAACCATCTAAGTTGCTCCATCGAAAATCAAAGCAACACCCAAATGCAAAAAAATATCCGTAGCTGCGGATATTTTCCGGACCTGTGCTGCTAAAAATGGAATTTATCGAACAGGTTCAAGCCGATGAAAATTTTGTTTGATTAGGTTTGTAGCCTAGAATATAAAGAACATTTTGGTGGTTTGAAAACATTTTTTGGCTTTACCAAATTTGAAATTTGACCAAAAATATCTCAAAATATTGAATCTAAAAAATTAGCTTTATTTATCCTTAGAAATAAAAAAGAAATTTATTATTTATTTATCCGGAACCACGAGCGGTGGTCAATGCCTCGTCGGACTCTGAATTTCACGTAGATCATTTATTAAAAATATATGTGATACGGGTGTTTGGACGGGTCAAGTGACCCCTAACCCCACAAAAAGCCAGGGGTTTTTGAACGAAAATTTAGGTGGTTGTGACTTGGCTTAATAGTTTTCTCAAAATTTTATAGGGCATTTGCTAAAAATAAAAATATCACGTGATAGAGCGCTAAACACAGCATCAGATACAAGTGTCAGATCTCAAGTGAAACTGTGATTTCAGTTCTAGAAACGGCAATGAACTACAAACTGCCATGTACGACGAATCTGAATCATTGGCAAATGATTCAAATTAAAAGTTAGCTGTGCAATGATTAATTTGAATCATCGTGTGAATCAGTTTGAAATGATTCAAATTACACCATATAATTTAAATCATTTCAAATTGATTCACAGTGAACGATGATTTAAATGAATAATTGCACAGTTAACATAAATTTGAATCATTTTTGACTCATTTCAAAATGATTCACAGTTATCAGTGATTCAAATGAATCATTTCATACAGTCGACTCTCTCGTTAACGAGCTCGAAGGGACCGGACGTATTACTTCGTTAACGAACCCGAAGGGACCGGACGTATTACTTCGTTAACGAACCCGAAGGGACCGGACGTATTACTTCGTTAACGAGAAAGTTCGTTAACGAAAGAGTTCGTTAATGGGAGAGTGAATTTCCTTAACATGAACAATTCAAGGTTTTGTAGGCAATAAGTTTATCAAAGCAACAAACATAACAAAAATGATCAGTGGTTAACAGTCAAATAATCACTAATCCTCTTTGCTTCATTTTTCACGTGATCTTTGGCCAGCAAGTTCCGTCATCTCCAATCGCCTTCCTGAATGGTAGCAGGATCGCTGAAATTTTGATCCAGTTTAGCTTTTTCTGAAGTGCACCGAAAACAAGAAACACAAACCAATATTACCACCAAAAGAGGACCAGACATTGGAATGTTTTTGCTTCTCACCACTTTCAGCCAGCACAGCACTGCCTCCTCAACGTCTTCATTTTTGACCGGATTTAAATGAGATCTTTTTGTTTCTACGCCTTCTTCTATGGCACCGAGAATTGAGAGCTTGTTGTTCAGGATCGTCTTGACTGTTGACATCGGCATGGTGAATTGCTCGCTGAGTTGTTTCAAATTTTTGGTCGCTGAAGCCTCGATGATCTGCTTCTTCACGCCCAGAGTGATAATACGGCGCTTCTTGCTCGAAGTTACCATCTGTAAAACAAAAATATAGCAGCAGCTCGAGCAAAAAACATAAAAAAGTTTTGTGAATTGGAAAACGTTGTATGAAAAAGTTATATTTTCGTGTTGAGACAACTTTATGTTTGAAAGTTCGCTATTGATAGGGTCTGCTATGGTGCCGGGGACCAACACAAGCAGTTCGTTAACGAAAGAGTTTGTTAACGGGAGAGTTCATTAACCAGGGAGTTGCTCACAATGAATTTCTTTGAAAACCAACCAAGTCTTGACTAAAAGTTCGTTAACGAGATAAATTCGTTGAATTCGAGAGCTTCGTTAACGAGAGAGTGAACTGTAGTCAATATTGAACTTGAATCATTTGCCAATAAAGTGAAATTGCCAACACTGGCTTCCAAAAGAACTAATAAATTTTCTCTAAATTAAGAAAATCACAGTTTCACTTGAGATCTGACACTTGTATCTGATGCTGTGTTTAGCGCTCTATCACGTGATATTTTTATTTTCAGAAAATGCCCTATAAAATTTTGAGAAAACTATGAAATCAAGCTACAACCACCTAAATTTTGGAACTCATGTAGAAAGGGCCCCCCAAATTTTTGAAAATTTTTGCCTTGGTCCCCCTTATTGTTTTTTTTTGGAATTTTTACGTCTTGTCATCAGAAATACTATGAACCCAGAAGTAGGAGAACAGAAAAATCTAAAAAATCAAAGTATTGTTAAGTGATGATACCACTACCTCTTTTAATGCCAATCTGTGCTCTTCAAAAAACGTTCCGTTGAAAAATCCAATTGTAGGCCGTTTGACGCATTTTCTAGAATTTGAGCATCGCCATTGCAACTTGACTGAAGAGAGATCAAGAGAGATCACGAAATTCTGTGTCCAACGAGGCATTGACCGCCGCTCGTGGCTCCGAGTGTTAAGCATTCTGCGCTCATGTAGCCACATCACCAGTCGCAGTTTTTTTAGTCTTTTCGAAATATCCACATACCATTTTTATTTTCATTACCTTGGTGCTCTAAAACAAAATGTCAAAATTTAGTTAAAATTTTTTGGCTGAAAAGTTTCGACCGCCACCTGAAAATCATGTTTTGCACAGTAGAGGTTCACAGTAAAACATAAGACAAAGAAGCAATATAACACAGTTGTATCATCAAATCTAACCGCTTAAAAAGTAATTTTGGGAATTTCGGAAATTTCACATGGAGAGATGAGGCTATGAGTTAGCGTACCCTCTTGACTAGCCAACCATTTAAAAGCAGTAAGAGGGGAAAACCTCATGCCTCTTCCTCCTCCTTCCCTCATCAAATCAGTCAGCAAGCGGACTTCCCAAAGTGGCTAATTTGTAGGCGCAAAATAAATGTCTTGATGAGCACATACAACACTTTTTTTGTTCTCAATTAAGCTAACAGTCCATTTTTATGAAAAACATAAAATAACAGACGTAAATACAAAAAAAACTAGAATATTAATGGTGCTTATTAATTTTGATTAAAAAGCTCAATTTTCGACAGAATTCAGATGGGAATCACTAAATTAGTTCAGACTGCCAATTTTAAATACAATTTTTTTTACTAAAGAATCAAAGTTTTATTCAGCAATTTTCTATAAAATTTCCTAATTTGGTCGGTTCCTAGTAATGTTGCGGTGTGGTTAAACCGTGGTTAAAACCGCAAAACCGCCCGAATTAAAATAAAAAACCCGCGGTTAACCGCAGAGAGTTAACTGTATTCTCGAGCGTTGACTGTATTGTTTACTGAGAGTTAACTGTATTCGGAGCGTTGAATGTATTGTTGACTGAGAGTTGTCTGTATTCGGAGCGCTGACTCTATTGTTGACCGAGAGTTGACTGTATTCGGAGCGCTGACTGTATTGTTGACTGAGAGTTGACTGTATTCGGAGCGCTGACTGTATTGTTGACTGAGAGTTGACTGTATTCGGAGCGCTGACTGTATTGTTGACCGAGAGTTAACTGTATTCGGAGCGTTGAATGTATTGTTGACTGAGAGTTGTCTGTATTCGGAGCGCTGACTCTATTGTTGACCGAGAGTTGACTGTATTCGGAGCGCTGACTGTATTGTTGACTGAGAGTTGACTGTATTCGGAGCGCTGACTGTATTGTTGACTGAGAGTTGACTGTATTCGGAGCGCTGACTGTATTGTTGACTGAGAGTTGACTGTATTCGGAGCACTGACTGTATTGTTGACTGAGAGTTGACTGTATTCGGAGCGCTGACTGTATTGTTGACTGAGAGTTGACTGTATTCGGAGCGCTGACTGTATTGTTGACTGAGAGTTGACTGTATTCGGAGCGCTGACTGTATTGTTGACTGAGAGTTGACTGTATTCGGTGCGTTGACTGTATTGTTTACTGAGAGTTGTCTGTATTCGGAGCGCTGACTCTATTGTTGACCGAGAGTTGACTGTATTCGGAGCGCTGACTGTATTGTTGACTGAGAGTTGACTGTATTCGGAGCGCTGACTGTATTGTTGACTGAGAGTTGACTGTATTCGGAGCGCTGACTGTATTGTTGACTGAGAGTTGACTGTATTCGGCGCTGACTGTATTGTTGACTGACAGTTGACTGTATTCGGAGCGTTGACTGTATTGTTGACTGAGAGTTGACTGTATTCGGAGCGTTGACTGTATTGTTGACTGAGAGTTGACTGTATTCGAGCGCTGACTCTATTGTTAACTGAGAGTTAACTGTATTCGGAGCGTTGACTGTATTGTTGACTGAGAGTTGACTGTAGTCGGAGCGTTGACTGTATTGTTGACTGAGAGTTGACTGTATTCGGAGCGCTGACTGTATTGTTGACTGAGAGTTGACTGTATTCGGCGCTGACTGTATTGTTGACTGAGAGTTAACTGTAGTCGGAGCGTTGACTGTATTGTTGACTGAGAGTTGACTGTATTCGGAGCGTTGACTGTATTGCTGACTGAGAGTTAACTGTATTCGGAGCGTTGACTGTATTGTTGACTGAGAGTTAACTGTATTCGGAGCGCTGACTCTATTGTTAACTGAGAGTTAACTGTATTCGGAGCGTTGACTGTATTGCTGACTGAGAGTTGACTGTATTCGGAGCGTTGACTGTATTGTTGACTGAGAGTTAACTGTATTCGGAGCGCTGACTGTATTGTTGACTGAGAGTTGACTGTAGTCAGAGCGTTGACTGTATTGTTGACTGAGAGTTGACTGTATTCGGAGCGCTGACTGTATTGTTGACTGAGAGTTGACTGTATTCGAGCGCTGACTGTATTGTTGACTGAGAGTTGACTGTATTCGGAGCGCTGACTGTATTGTTGACTGAGAGTTGACTGTATTCGGAGCGTTGACTGTATTGTTGACTGAGAGTTGACTGTATTCGGAGCGTTGACTGTATTGTTGACTGAGAGTTAACTGTATTCGGAGCGGTGACTGTATTGCTGACTGAGAGTTAACTGTATTCGGAGCGTTGACTGTATTGTTGACTGAGAGTTGACTGTATTCGAGCATTGACTGTATTGTTTACTGAGAGTTGACTGTAGTCGGAGCGTTGACTGTATTGTTGACTGAGAGTTGACTGTATTCGGAGCGCTGACTGTATTGTTGACTGAGAGTTGACTGTATTCGGAGCGTTGACTGTATTGTTGACTGAGAGTTAACTGTATTCCGAGCGTTGACTGTATTGTTGACTGAGAGTTGACTGTAGTCGGAGCGTTGACTGTATTGTTGACTGAGAGTTGACTGTATTCGGAGCGCTGACTGTATTGTTGACTGAGAGTTGACTGTATTCGGAGCGCTGACTGTATTGTTGACTGAGAGTTGACTGTATTCGGAGCGCTGACTGTATTGTTGACTGAGAGTTGACTGTAGTCGGAGCGTTGACTGTATTGTTGACTGAGAGTTGACTGTATTCGGAGCGTTGACTGTATTGTTGACTGAGAGTTAACTGTATTCGGAGCGCTGACTCTATTGTTAACTGAGAGTTAACTGTATTCGGAGCGTTGACTGTATTGTTGACTGAGAGTTGACTGTATTCGGAGCGTTGACTGTATTGTTTACTGAGAGTTGACTGTAGTCGGAGCGTTGACTGTATTGTTGACTGAGAGTTGACTGTATTCGGAGCGCTGACTGTATTGTTGACTGAGAGTTGACTGTATTCGGAGCGTTGACTGTATTGTTTACTGAGAGTTGACTGTAGTCGGAGCGTTGACTGTATTGTTGACTGAGAGTTGACTGTATTCGGAGCGCTGACTGTATTGTTGACTGAGAGTTGACTGTATTCGGAGCGTTTACTGTATTGTTTACTGAGAGTTAACTGTATCGGGATATTTGAATTTAGCAAAACCGCTAAACCGCGGTTAAAACGCAATTATATTTTGCGGTTTAACCGCAAACCCCAATTTCTGCAAAAAACCGGACCGCAAAACCGCCCGCAACCTCTGTCCGCAACACTAGTTCCTAGCAGGTTGTTTCATGAAAAATTTGCTTTTTTTGACTTATTCTTTGAAAAATCTACAGGGTGGATCAACTTTTTCTCACTAATTTTGTTTTTGGCGTGATTTCTTAAATTTGAGGCTTTCTAGTGAGACTTTATTTGAAAAGGTGAAGAATCTAGCAAATTTTGTCGTACCAAATATACACGGTTGTTTAAAACCAAAGATTGATAAAGTTTTATAAATTGTTTGTTTTCAGATGCCTTATAAGTCGGACAAAAAAACGAAATACGTCGACTGATACATGAAGGAGTGAAAAATGTCGCCAGCTTTCAGAAGAGATATTGCCAAAAGCACAGAACAACCAATTTAATAATAAATAATAAGCAAAACAATGTTGCAAAAAAATTTGCGCTAGAAGCGAATAACATCCCCCATACATTTTTTGGCAGGAATTCGTTATCTGTGTTGTGCCCAAAAACGTGTTTTGATCACTTTTTCAGTTGTTTTAGCATGATTAAAGTGTAGAAAAAGAGTTTTTGGGTGAGGCTCGATAATTTTTCAAAAAAAAATTTTTGACCGAAAATTGACTTTTCACAGGGCAATCAAATTAAGAACCATGTTTTCTAAAACAAGCAATAAAAAAATGTGAGAACAAAACTTGTGCGACCGAAAAAACTGCAACATAGAAAAACTAAAAAAATGAAAATTTTGGTCGAAAAGTCAATTTTCGGTCAAAAAAAAATTTTTGAAAAATTATCGAGCCCCACCTAAAAACTCTTTTTCTACACTTTAATCATGCCAAAACGACTGAAAAAGTGGTCAAAACACGTTTTTGGGCACAACACAAATTCCGAACTTTAGCCCATTTTTTCTTATAAAAATCGCTGTAACCAGACATGTGCACGGGCCGTCCCGGGGCCGGTCGGGCCAAGGTTTTTACGGCCCGGGCTGGGCCGGGCTCATAGATTTCCGAGGTGGGTGGGCAGTGCCGGCCCGCCTCGGCCCGCCCAATAAATAATTTTCAAAATCCCGCCTCTTTAAAATCCCAATATTTTCAATATTCCGCAATTTTCAATCGTTTCCAACCTTATTTTTTGGGCATGGAGGGTGGAGGTGGAAGGGGAAGTGAAAATTTTTTGGGCATGGAGGGTGGAGGTGGAAGGGGAGGGGGAAAAATTTTGGGGTGGAGGTTCGGAGGGGGAAGTGGAGGTTGGTTTTAGGCGGTTAACAGCTCTGCTGTACAGTCGAACCTGGCTAAACGGCCTCCTTCCGTGAGTTTAATTTTGTCGATTTTACACTTAATTGCTACCAAGCGGCTATTCCTGCCTAAGAGGTTGGCCGCTTAGCGATTTTCAACTGAATTTTGTAAACAAGGAGTAGGGAAAAATAAAGCTGAGAGGCTGATTTTAAAAATGTGCCAGAACAGCTCTACTTATTGAAATTTGATTTATAAAGCATGTGTAGCTCATCTACCACGAGGAACAATCATCGTGTAAAGTCAAACGTCGTTTTAATGCGACCCCAGGGACCGAAAAAAGTTCGCACTATGACGAGACTTACGCTATATCGGGACTCGCACTATCGACACTTCTAAAGACTTTCGACCAAGTCTATCGAACTCAAGGTCGCACTATATTGAGGTTTGATTGTGATGACTTTTCTTTTATTGATTTAAAATCACATCTAGAAAATTTTGGCTTATCCAAAAGACAAACTCACTATTTTAGAATGGCTGCTAGACACGCAATTCTAAATTTACTTTCAGACTCGGCAAACAACAACTTGGAAAAAACATCATCATCTGCAAGAAGTTATTCACACAAAAAATGAGTGGCCGTTAAGAGGATTAGCCAAGAGTGCTAAATAGCTGCGAGCGCCACCGCCTTTCATAAGTGACTAGCAGTTGGGTGGGGGCAACCCCTAATCTTAATGTCAAGAAGCACATCCGCCTGGTGAAGTGCATTAGTCAGTCTTACTTGTTATTCACACCCTCTCAGCCTTAGATTTGTGTCAAAGGAAGAGTGCCAAAACAAGAAATTATCAAGCTCTCCATGGGAGCGACTCCAAATTTTATTTAGACAAGTAGTATCAACACACACATACATATTGCAAAAAAATTTGTTGACAATTAGAACTACACGCAGAGAATTACCGGGTGAAATAAAAGTCTTTGCGGATTTTTCGAGCAAATGTTTAGACATCAAATATATAACGAATTTTTCATCCAAATACATTACTGTGTAGCCTGTTTTTCTCATAGTCAAAGTGTGCTTTTGGCTAAACCCATTTCTGCCGAAATAAATTTTTTTAATCGAATTTTCCACAACCCAAAAAAAACTTTTTTTTAAATCAAAAAGTACGTTCTTGACATACACTCAGTGCTTTCAAACAAGCAATACTTTTGTTTCATGGAGGCAAAAAAGATAAGATGCAAGCAATTTCATACGAAAGAATAAAATGACTTTTTTGGACCAAAACGATTTGTTCATTTGTACTTTTGTAAAAAATTAAATAGGTTTAGAAGATTTGTGAAAGGCACATCTAAAAGCCAAAATGCAGAGCTGAAAAACTAAAAAAAAACTATAAGCGAATTACTAAAAGTGGGGAAAGAATCGTTTAAATTTTGGTACTTTTGTAGGCACTTATTTACTTGGGGAGGGGGGCGCATTTTTTACTAATTTGTAAATCATGTTTAAACGACTCCTAAGTAATTTTTATATGCTTAAAACGATAAAAAAGTTATTTTCGGACAGTTTGCTACATAAAAAATGGATTTTGGTCAAAAAAAACTTCAGACTTCACATCCAGATTGAAACCTTTAAGCTGTTCCATTGTTCTTCTCTAACAAAGCAAAACTGAACTAAAAAGAGGACTTAGATGAATATCCCCAAAAGATGGAATTTGAACATAGTTTTGTTAGGGGGCCTACCGCATAAAGAAACTCTGGTATGCATGCTTTTTCATGCATCCAGAGTCACTTTCGAGTGATTTGTGTCTAAGGTATGTGGGTGTGCACATCTCAACCCCAAGGCCCCCTCCATGCATCCAGAGTCACTTTCGAGTGATTTGTGTCTAAGGTATGTGGGTGTGCACATCTCAACCCCAAGGCCCTCCATGCATCCAGAGTCACTTTCGAGTGATTTGTGTCTAAGGTATGTGGGTGTGCACATCTCAACCCCAAGGCCCTCCATGCATCCAGAGTCACTTTCGAGTGATTTGTGTCTAAGGTATGTGGGTGTGCACATCTCAACCCCAAGGCCCCCTCCATGCATCCAGAGTCACTTTCGAGTGATTTGTGTCTAAGGTATGTGGGTGTGCACATCTCAACCCCAAGCCCCCTCCGTGCATCCAGAGTCACTTTCGAGTGATTTGTGTCTAAGGTATGTGGGTGTGCGCATCTCAACTCCAAGCAACCAAGCCCCCTGCTTTTGTACCTGTAGGCAGAATCGGGTTAATATGGATTTTTTTTGAAAAGTCAGTATTTGGCTCCAAACACTTGTGAGGTCATTTTGATAAGTTGAAGAGCATTTTTATCACTTTAGCTGATCAAATATGGAATTCTTGGCTAAGCGCTTTAGAAACTTCTTAACCTTATGTTGTAGCGCAGTTCAAGAACTACAAAACCTATTTTTCAAAAATAGTTTTGAAAATTTGAAAGTTGGAATATGGTCTTTTAGAAAAAATAAACTTCTTTGAAAAATGACCTTGTCTCAAAACTCCTATTTTTCAAAGTAATTCTGTAACATGTGTTTTGAACATGTTTTTTGAACATTGTGTTTTGTGTGTTGAGCTGCGCTGCAACATGGTACTGAGTTGTTGTTAAAGTTCTAACCCCTAACTTTTTTGACCAGTTAAACTGATGAACTTCTCGAAATGACCTGAAAGGTGCTTAAAGCCAAATTTTGACTATTTCATAATGATCAATATAAAACCGATAGCACATTTTGAAGAGACCTTTCGAGAAGATAACAGTGCTACACAGTGATGTTTTTAGATAAAAAAGTCGAAATATTTTTTATGCCTAAACGCAAGGACTTTTCTTCCACCCAGTACAGTCAAACTTTTCTATAAGCTACACTATTTATAAGCTACACCTCTCTATGAGCTACAGCTGAAAAATATTTAGTTGGTTCTGAATAAAATAAAGGCGAACGGACCTTCTACTTAAGCTACACTCTCCATAATCTAAAGCTGGTGCATTCCCGACCGGCAAACTGACACTCTACTTAAACAACAGTCGAAAAAAACAGTATTGCATTCAAAGATTTGGCAAGAGTTCTTTTTACCGAGTCTTCTCAAAAGTGTGTTTCGAACACTTTTTAAAGTTTCCCACCTTTAGGTGGCGGACGGACATATAGGTGGCGGACGGACACGGGGAGAGTTGACTGTATTGGGAGAGTTAACTGTATTGGGAAAGTTGACTGTATTAAGAGAGTTGACTGCTGGGAGAGTTGACTGTATTGGGAGAGTTAACTGTATTGGGTTAGTTGACTGTATTAAGAGAGTTGACTGTTGGGAGAGTTGACTGTTTGGGAGAGTTAACTCTATTGGGAAAGTTGACTGTATTAATAGAGTTGACTGTTGGGAGAGTTGACTGTATTGGGAGAGTTAACTGTATTGGTAGAGTTAAGTGTATTGGGAAAGTTGACTGTATTAAGAGAGTTGACTGTTGGGAGAGTTCACTGTATTGGGAGAGTTAACTGTATTGGGAAACTTGACTGTATTAAGAGAGTTGACTGTTGGGAGAGTTGACTGTATTGGGAGAGTTAACTGTATTGGGAGAGTTAACTGTATTGGGAGAGTTGACTGTTGGGAGAGTTGACTGTATTGGAGAGTTAACTGTATTGGCTTTTATTGACTGTTGGGAGAGTTGACTGTATTGGGAGAGTTAACTGTATTGGGAGAGTTAGAGTTGACTGTTTGGGAGAGTTGACTGTATTGGGAGAGTTAACTGTATTGGGAAAGTTGACTGTATTAAGAGAGTTGACTGCTGTTGGGAGAGTTGACTGACTGTATTGGGAGAGTTAACTGTATTGGGAGAGTTAAGTTGACTGTATTGGGAAAGTTGACTGTATTGGGAGAGTTGACTGTTGGGAGAGTTGACTGTATTGGAGAGTTAACTGTATTGGACTGTATTGAGAGAGTTGACTTTTGGGAGAGTTGACTGTATGGGAGAGTTGACTGTATAGACTGTATTGGGAGTTGACTGTGAGACTTGGGAGAGTTGACTGTATGGGAGAGTTGACTGTATTGGGAGAGTTAACTGTATTAGAGGAAGAGTTGACTGTATTGGGAGAGTTGTGTTGACTGTAAGAGAGTTGACTTTTGGGAGAGTTGACTGTATTAATAGAGTTGACTGTTGGGAGAGTTGACTGTATTGGGAGAGTTAACTGTATTGGGAAAGTTGACTGTATTGAGAGAGTTGACTTTGGGAGAGACTGTTGGGACTGTATTGGGAGAGTTGACTGTATTGGGAGAGTTAATTGTATTGGGAGAGTTGACTGTATGAATAGAGTTGACTGTTGGGAGAGTTGACTGTATTGGGAGAGTTAACTGTATTGGGAAAGTTGACTGTATTGAGAGAGTTGACTTTTGGGAGAGTTGACTGTATAGGAGAGTTGACTGTATTGGGAGAGTTAACTGTATTGGGAAAGTTGACTGTATTAAGAGAGTTGACTGTTGGGAGAGTTGACTGTATTGGGAGAGTTGACTGTATTGGGAGAGTTAATTGTATTGGGAGAGTTGACTGTATGAATAGAGTTGACTGTTGGGAGAGTTGACTGTATTGGGAGAGTTAACTGTATTGGGAAAGTTGACTGTAAGAGAGTTGACTTTTTGGGAGAGTTGACTGTATTAATAGAGTTGACTGTTGGGAGAGTTGACTGTATTAATAGAGGTGACTATTGGGAGAGTTGACTGTATTGGGAAAGTTGACTGTAAGAGAGTTGACTTTTGGGAGAGTTGACTGTATTGGGAAAGTTAACTGTATTGGGAGAGTTGAATGTATTAGGAGAGCTACACTCTACTTAAGCTACACTCTACATTAGCTATAGCTAGAATCGGTCCCGAGGGTGTAGCTTATAGAGAAGGTTGACTACAGTATATATTATTAGGGTTGTTCAAAATTTGAAAAAATCTACCACTCGATTAGGTGTTAGAGGTGCTGAAACATTATCAACAACCACAAAGCAAAATTTTCATTGACAGCATGACAAATTTTGAGCAACAAAAGACCATTCGTAATGCTTTCCTTCAGCCTTCGACCATGAAAAGCTTTGCAAATTTCAAAGTTATCGGCTTCAAATTGACTAAGGCTAATCGCAGATCAGGATTCGTTCTGAAAAACAGAGAGATAACTTGATGAATGAAATATAGTAAGGAGGTTGGCTGGGCGCCCTCCCATGAATAAGAAATGAAAAACAGATTCAAGGATTAATTGCCGGATTAAAAGTTTTTCCTTGACTTTTACTATATACCGTATTTCCCAAAATCCGGAATTACCTTTATTTATTTTTGCGTTTTTGACTCAATTTTGGATATCGACACCTAAGCATGTCGCATACCAAAATGAAGCTGAGTATCTGATCTACATTTCTATATATAATATGCTCGAGAGTTAATATTTAAATAAAGTCAAAAATGCAAAAATAAATAAAAGTAATTCTGGATTTTGGGGAGGGCTTTTATTAGAGGAAATATGGTGAGCGCCCATGTTCTATGCTAAAGCAGAAACATGTGCTGACAATAAGGGACCGTGTTAGAGTGAAGTCAAAAAATAAGCGTCCAGATAGGTTATACTGTGTTTTTTTCACTGCTATTTAGACTTCTTTCATATCTATCCTTTTGTTTTAGTATTCATACGAAAGACCAAGAAAACAAACATTTGGCGGCTAAATTAAAGAATACGCCTGCCATTCGATCCAAACAAACGCCTGTCATGCCAAATACAATAAAAAGGCACCAAGTAATATTTTTTTCGAATGGCAGGCGTTTAATTTAGATGTGACTATTTGGAATCATACCAAAATTTAGAAAGTTTTTTGCCTTTGTGCTTGCGTTAACAATACACGTTTGAGCCTGCCTTAAAATGTGCTGGACTATCACGCGCCCAGGGCTTTGCTCAACCCAAAGCTCGTAAGTGCTCCAAAGAAAAAAATCTCGGTGATTTAAACCCAAAAGTGGGGGGGCGGTTTATATAAAGTTTTGGGTTTATATAAAAATTTAAAAATGCAATAAAATCAAAAAATCAGCACTTTTTATTTAATTTCGCTGACTTTGACTGAAATTTTGCTCATTTTTGCTGATTTTGACCGAAAAGCGTTTATTTTGGGATACTCTGACTTGCGATCCTCCGGCTTAACCTATAAATTATAACTGGAATGTTAAAAAACAGTTTTAAACCCATGCTTAACTTCAAAAAAAATCAATCGAATAATTTCAAAAATTAGAAAAATAACAAAAGTGACTAAGGCAAAGAAATTCTCGGATTTTTGTATGAAGCCAAATAATTTCGCATGTTAACCATGCTTTAATCAAAAAATATTCTGATGTCTTAATTGTCAGATGAATTCACCATATTACTCTTCGAATCTAAAGCAGGATGTATCTCCTAGAAGATGTATCTCCTTTGCGCATTTCGCCGAGGCTGAAAGCAATACAAATGCCAGCCAGGAGGATGTACATAACGAAAATGTAATAAAAAATTCGGGTGAAACTTTATTTCAGTACCAAAATACATAACTCTAGTACCAAAATTTTCATTTTTTTTAACTTTGTTTCTTATTGTCCATAACTCGTACGTAAAATTTTTTAAATTTTTAACTATCGTACAGCTTTGAAGCTTTGAGCTTTCAAGATGAAAAAAAACTAAAGATTAAAAACAGGTGTAAAGCCACCCTTGGGTACAACGACAAAATTTTTATTTCTGTATGCTTTGGTCCCCCAAGCTAAATTTTATAAGATTCTAAATCGTCAGCGTGGTGATCAAGACACCCAAAAATTTTTTTTATGTTAGACCCATGCTTGGCTCTACACCTGTTTTCGTTTCACACCTGTTTTTTGTCATCAGCGCAACGAAAAGATTTGCAGGGAAGTTAATTAAAAAAGTTATTATAGGCAAGTTGAATTTTGCTACTAGAATCAAGTATTTTGGACTAGAAAAAAGTATCACCTAAAAAATTCCACAGTCAGTCACCATAATATTGACTATTTTCAGCTATACCCATCCAGTACTACTTACAACCTAGATTGCCTGAACAGCCGAGTCAAATTGCTGGAGGCCGAGATAACTCATGAGAAGAGTAAATACAAACATATGCAAAACTTAAAAATGAAGGAACTAGAAGGCAGATTGCTGGCTTCCGAGGCGAAGAACCTACAATTGACGACTGAGAAGACAAAATTAGAGACTGATTATTATACAGTGCAAAACAAGCTGAAAATCTGTGAGGTGACTTTTGGTTGCTTTGTAAAGTAATTAGTAACTGCACAGTGGACCTGTCTTTCAATTTCCCGACAATACAGCTCTTTAAAGGGGAGGGGGAAGCCGTTTAGGCTTGAAAATTCAACATCGGATAAGCGTTTGTGTTTCATGGCTCAAAATGGTGCGCAGGTTCGATTCTACGCGGTGTTTGACCGATGTCTAGGTGTAATTCGACTTTTTTAACGTCATATTCGGAATCAGCGACCTAAATTAGCCCTACAGATTAGTCAAACAAGCCAAAATAAGTAGCGTGCCACCAGGTGGGATCGAACCTGCGGACCAGTGTTTCCATGATATCACTATTTATGATAAAATAATGATATGATAGTGATATCAATATCACATCATTATCATATCATCCGAAATTTTTTAACCAATATCATATCATTATCATATCAACCGAAAATTTCAATCCGCTTCTCTGTTTGGATGTAGTCTAATACTCGACACTAATTTTTTTCACCGATATCACTATCATATCATACGAAAACTTTTGAGACGACATCATATCACTATCATATCATTCGGAAAATTTCTCGGCCATATCATATCATTATCATATCACGCGAAAAAATTTTTCAACCATATCATATCACTATCATATCATGCGCAAAAAAACGACATCATGGAAACACTGCTGCGGACTATTTTGGGCTAAAGTTCGGAATTTGTGTTGTGCCCAAAACCGTGTTTTGACCACTTTTTCAGTCGTTTTGGCATGATTAAAGTGTAGAAAAAGTGTTTTTAGGTTGCTCGATAATTTTTCAAAAAAAAAGGTTTTTGACCGAAAATTGACTTTTTGACCAAAATTTTCATTATTTTATTTTTGTAGTTTTAAATTTTGGTCGAAAAGTCAATTTTCGGTCAAAAATTTTTTTTTTGAAAAATTATCGAGCCTCACCCAAAAACTCTTTTTCTACACTTTAATCATGCTAAAACAACTGAAAAAGTGGTCAAACACGTTTTTGGGCACAACACAGATAACGCTTATCGGAATATCGGAATCACCTTTTAAAAAGATCGGACCTAAACTCGATGTTTTTGCCTTGGTTCGCTCTCTTGTAACCCGCTCATATACCCAGCTTGAAAAATCACAAAATAGGGGGACCAATGCGAAAAATACATAGTTCTGGCATAAGGCCAAAATCTTTATGTTTAATAAAGTCTTTTCATTGTGCTTCATCTATGCACCGATTCAAATTTCCTTGACCTGAGAGTCGTTATGGCAAAATGAAAGGATTTTGGAACCCTAGGGCCGTCGCGGACTGCGCAGAGGGTTGTATACCTTAAAAAAAATACGTTGAATAAAAGAAAACCTACATTTTACCCTACCATAAATGATAAATTGATTTTGAAAACTCCTGTGTCGAACATTTTTTTATCATAAAAGCGCATCTTTAGAACATCCTGTATATTATTGCATTTTTAATTTTATAATTACTAAATTTTCAGCACAAGCTTCTCAATGCAGAAGCAGAACTAGATCAAAATAACATATTCAACGAAGATGATGGCAAAAAAGGGTCTAACAAAGTCAACCAACAACTTCACGATGAAAAGATTTTAAGCGAAAATCTGAAGGAAGAACTAGCTGCTCTCAAGATCAACAACAAGGAACTCAAAAGGCTGGTCGAGGCCAGAGGATCGGCTTTACAAAAGGTGGACGAAGAACTGTTGAAGGTGTACACCGAGAACAAGATGTTGAAAAAGCGGCAGGAGGATATGGAAGAGCAGCGAAGGAACAATCTGCTGAACAAACACCGCCAGACGCAAGCCCAAATTGATAAGTGTGTGGCAGAGAACAATGAAAAGCATCACAATGAAATAATGCGACTGAAAGAGCAGCTGCGCCAGGTAGAACAGAAAAATCATCATGTCCTAGCCAATGCCCACAAATCTCACCAACATTCCAATGAAATATTCCACAACGAATTGATGAAGACCAAACAAGAATTAGCCAAAACGAAGGAAAAGATGAGTCAGGCAGAAGAAGTGCACCAAAAACGACTGGCCATGGCTGAGCAGTCTAACCACCAGATCAATGAAGAGTTGAGTGAGAGTAGGAAAAATCTAGATGAGCTCAGGCAAAAATCCACCACAGCCGATGTCGCATATGCTAAAAGTTTGGAGGATGTCAAGAAAAAAGCAACTGAAATCATACAAAAACTTCAGAGAGAGCTGAGTGAGATCGAAAATAAGATGGTGGAGGAGTTAATAGAGGAGCTGGCTGAGGTCAAAGAGGAGTTGAGTGAAGCCAGAGCTAGACATTCGAAGGAGCTGGAGAAAAGCAGGAAAGAAGCAGATGAAGCCATCCAGAAAGCACAACAAGTCGATTTTGACTACAAATACAGGCGACGCTCGTTTCAACGACGCCACTTGAAGTTTGTTCCTCTATGGTCCGGCAATTTTTCGACCTCAATTTTTAAAATTTTTTGACAATCTAAAACAAAATAGTGCAAGGATTTCGATGTTGTCGATCGTTTTTCAGAGACCAAAAGTTTTTTTCTAAAAAAGCAAAAACTCGATACATTGGTTTTATTAAATCAAGTTTTTTTCTTTTTTGGAGAGAAAAGTTTTAGGATCCGAAAAAACAATCGGCAAGATCGAAATTTTCGCTTTCTTTGGCACCAGACAGTCGAAAAAACGGCAAAATTTTTCTAAAATCGAGGTGAAAAAAGTGTCAGTCCCTTGGCCAGGAAGGAACTTAAAAAGTGCCGTTAAATCGAGCGTCGACTGTGAGATGACTTAGTGAGTGAAATTTGTATAACTTGCAGAAACAGACTAGTAACTGGCGTCCAATAAGTTCGGAGCGGACTTTTAAGCTCAATTTTGGAAACAAAAATTCTATTATAAAAAATAATCCAAATAATAGGTTTTGTAGCCCTGTTTCTCCTCTTCCGAATGGTATATAATCAAGCATGTGCACGGGCCTGCTCGGGCTGGCCCGTTTGAAAACCTCAACAGGCCGGGCCGGCCCGGCCCGGAAAAGCCCGAAAAGTTAGTTGACTATATATTACAAGGGACCACAGGCGCCTATCGGCGCCTCTATAGTAAAGTACAGTACAGTTATTTATATAGTACAGTTATTTCGAAATTTCAATGAGGGGCTATGACTTCATTCATAAAAATAGGTATATCCCCTATTAGAAATCATTTTTTTCGCCTGTTCTTTTTTTTAAACGAAAGCTGACATTCTGGGGAACACGATGGTATTAGCGACAAAAGTGATTTTGCTATCTACGACCCGTTCTGGCCTTCGAAGTGAAAAAGCGTTAACCGCCCACCCACCCACACATGCCAAATACTACATAAGATTTATTAACTATGTAAAATAGGTTGACTATGTAAATTTTTAACTATGCAAAATTAGTTGACTATGCAAAATTAGTTGACTATAAAAATTACATTAACTGTGAAAATTTAGTTGACTATGTTGAATGTGTTGACTATGTGAAATTGATTGACTATGTAAAATTCGTTGACTATTTGGAAGACGGGCCGGGCCGCCAAAAGTACGGTCCGTGCACATTGTGAAGATATTTTGAGAAGTTGACGAGCATTTTCATCACTTTAACTGGTCAAAAGTTTAATTCAGAGTTCAGCGCTTGAAAAACAACTTATCACTATGTTGTAGCGCAATTCAAGAGCAACAAATCTAATTTTACAAAACAACTTTTGAAAATCTAGTTGAGGAGATATATACTTTTCAAAAAATTAATATCTTTTTTTAATATCTTAATATTAATATCTTTTTAAAATTAATATCAATCCCCTTTAAATTTTGATTTTTTCCAAGCTGTGGTATTCAGATTACTGAAATGGCGAAAAAGAAGCAGATGGAAGTTTTGGCTCAAGAGCTCAAGGCTAAAAGCTTAATTGCTCAAAAAGGTATAGCTACCAGAGGTGGGCAACGATCATACTAGAGCTGACCTGATACAGATCTAAGCTTTGCCTACCTCTAATTGCTACACAATCAAACATATTTACAATAACTGTCTTATTAGAAAGCACGGAGTTCGAAAGAAAGTTCCAGGAGATGGCAAACAAACTGAAGAGTGTCTACGTCGCCAAGGACAAACTTAAATCTGAGTTGGAGTCAAAATTGGGTAATCTGTTTTGGATATGGATTTTGTCTGGTGCAAAAGGATTTCTTTTTGGTGAAAATTGTTTTGGTGCAAATCGGATGCAAAAAGATCCGCCTTGCTCAAGAAAAGATCCGATTTGCACCAAAAAAGAAATCTTTTTGCACAGGAAAAAATTCCTATCCATTTGTTTTATTTTGTCTCATCAAATTTGTTTGAAAATGTATCGATTCAGCTGCCGCCACAGAAAAATACCAAAATGCCACTGAACAGAAATTGAGCACCGAAAGAGGTAGCATTCTACAGGATGCCTAATAAAAACTGTAAAGTTTTTTGAATTCCCGCTTTTTTATATTTTTTCAAATTTTAACCATTTTTTTGAAGAAATTAGACTACACCCCAACCCCTACTACAAGTAGCTTATTTATTGAAATTGTTAGCTACAATCTCAGGTACTTGTTTACCTGGCCCCATCCCGACCCCTGTGGAAAAATAGTAGTATTGCAAATACTACTTCAAGTAGGAGTAGTATTTTAAACACTACTTTTTTCCTAATATACGCTGGCTTACCCTTGCCTAAGCTCGGGGCGGCCCGTTTGAAAGAGTCACGGCCCGGTATTTAAAATACTACTCCTACTTGAAGTAGTATTTCCAATACTACTATTTTTGCACAGGGGAGTAGGGGGCTGTTAAACAAGTACCCAATTTCATTTTTGGGGGATTTTGCTGGTCCGCAGAAAAATTTGACAAAATTTTCCGAAATTGGAAAATTGTTTTTTTTGGACACCATATAGCTCGATTTCTGATTAAGTCTGTCAAATTGCCTTTTTACAGAAAATACATATCTGAAGTCCGTGGAGGCAGATCTTATCAGCAAAGTTAGAGAGATGAGCAAGAGTCTAGAAACAATCAAAGAGCAGCGCAACCAGGACAAACTTGATTTCGACTCCAAAATGAGTGAATTATTTGTGGTTTTAAAAGTGAAAACAATTTTATGCAATAACTTGCAAGGGGAGTGCTAACCGATTCTCCGGCTCCGATCAGCTCCGTCTCTAAACCTGAGTTCGAGTGAAAATAAAAAAAAATTTAGAGCCGCAGCCCGAAACGAAGCAAAAATATTGGCTATATGTGAATTTATTAAGTAAATTCTTGAATTCTTTTGTCTATGGTGAATATGCAATCAACTTCAATTTTTTTTCAACAAGCGGGTAGCCCTGGATCTCAACAAGCTATCGGTTGGCCAAAAAAATTGAAAAAGTTGCAAAAAAAGTCGTCGAATGGACTAAATTTTTGAAAAATTTGTTTTATTTATAGAACTTTTTTCTTGCTTGCTTAATTTATTTCAAACAAGCGTATAGATCGGTTATAGGCAAAAACAGCGCCACCAAAACAGCGCCAGATATATAATGTGAAGTTGATGTGATCTTGTTGATAGCAAATATTCCTACTAAAAAAATATTCAAATGGTCCCCCTGTTGTTTTTTTCGCATTTTTTTTTCCAAATCACTTCCGGCTCTACATCTTCTGTAACTATTTGGAAAAGCTGATTGAACAAATTACGAAAATTTATGCCTAAATCATTTTTGTCGCTACTATTGTTGAAAATAAAGTAATTTGGGAAAAAATGCGAAAATTACAATAGGGGGGACCACGGCAAAAAAAAGCGTCCCATTGTCGTACAGGGCCAAAATTTTGAAGAGCTTCTTTTTGTGCTGTTAGGAACTCAAAGTACTCAAGGTTTTTTTAGAATTCGCTTTCACAGTAACTGCAGCAGTAAACAAGCAGCAGCAGAATTCAACTTCACAGTCCACTGCTGCTACTCCAACCAGCGCTATACATCCAATCCATGCTGTTAGACTAGCAAATTCTCCACTTGTCGATGAACACCCTGCTCCAACAGTTACTGAGTCTATTTTCATTCCTGCTTCAGCTACTACTGTTTTGGACTGCACACTGCCAAGCACTTTAGTCTGTTCTGCTCTCCCTTTACGCTCAAGATTTAAGCTCAAGAGAATGTCTTCCACTCTATCAGGACCACCTTCAAAGCTGCTTGAAATTGTACGAAATGATGAAAATCAACAGAAGAGGGTCAGCAAGGGGCCAGCACCTGAGCAAGAGAACGACAATGACTGTGAAATAGTCTATGTGGTCACCAAGAAAAAAGCTTTGCAATCCAGCAACACCAATGTTGCGTTCAATCCTAGTCAGCACTGATTTTTTACGATGTTAAAATTAATAAAAAACAGAATGCTGACTAAAAACACTTGAAGTAAAAAATACAAAAAATAAGATAGGCTCAAATTGAATTTCACCACAAAATAATAAATTTCTCCTCTACATTTTTTTAATTTTTTTTAATGAAGATCTCTCAGAGTTTCCACATCCTTTCTGAATTTATTTCAAACAAGCATATAGATCGGTTATAGGTAAAAACAGCGCCAGATATATAATGTGAAATTCTATTTTGAATTGATCTTGTTGATAGCAACTATTACTATTTTAAAAAAATATTCAAATGGTTCTAAAGAATCAGTGAATCAGATACCCAGGTGAACTACACATCCTGGACGGGTTTCCACTAGGGTTGGATTCGGTCGGTTAACCGAAAACGGTGCCCGACCAAACGGTGCTGGTCGGTGCCCAGTTTTCGGTTAACTATTGTCGCAAATAAACCGGTATTTTGCTAAAACCGGTTTTCGGTTTTCCCAGTTTTTTTGAAATTGGGTTTCAATTTATTTGCCAGAAAACCCGGTTTTCGATTAATCGACCGGTTCGGTTAACCGACAGAATCCAACCCTAGTTTCCACCTCAAAAATCTGAAAGTTTTGAATATCATCTCAAAATTCTATTCAGAATCTTGACCTGAATACTGTTTGATGCGTTTTGACTTGTAGGAACCCCAGCTCCGTGGGGAATCCAGGTGGTCCTCAGATTTTTTTACCTAGGTATCGCTACTCAGGTGGAAGTTGCTCTTTCGGTATTTAGGTGGAGGTGCCTGGGTAGTAGTACCCAATTTTCAGATGGTTTAGGTGGATGGAGATATCTGGAAATGAAGGGATACCTTTGGTCAATACCCCAATGGATAGGTTGAAGTAAGGAAGTTAACTGTATTGCTCCATTCAATCCACATACAAGTAGTGAATGTGGATGTCCGTCTAGAACAACTTTTTTAAATTATCATTTTGCTTAAAATGCTTTTTGAGCACTAATTTAGATAATCTAAAGATGGTTCTTTGTAGTAAACTTTCCTTTTAGCGATTTTACGAAAACTCAAAAATTACCCTACATAACAGCATTTCACTACTGTCAGATCATCTTTAGAATGCTGGAATTACTTTTGAAAACAAGTTTTTGAATCTAAAAAATATTAGCACCAAATGGATGACCACTTAGTTTGGTTGATGCATGGATTATCCGGCAGAATTATCCGGCGCCTACGACAAAACACCGCCTACGACAAAACACCGCCTTTGTCAAAATACTGTCAAATTTTATTTCCTAAGTTTATATGTCTAGCCAATAGTCCTGATGTTCATTACTTATTTGGGCGAAACTCATTTGGGCTCCATAGGTTAATTTTGGATCTTTTTCATTTTCAATGCCATTCATATAGTATCCCATATACCGTATAACCTCTTTTAATCCCCCCGGGGGGATTATTTTTCAACCCTCCCAAAATCGGAAAAATTTTGGGTCGATCTCAAGATTTTCGGGTGAAAATCCAAAATCGAAAAGCGGAACCGGTAGAGCTCATGGCAGTTAAGAAAACGCAAAAACAGATTTGTAAAATATTTAGTTTAGGCTGAGATATAGATCTATAAAGTCAGGGGGGGGATTATTAGAGGGGGTGATTAATAGAGGTTATACGGTAGTATCCTATATAGTATTATATAGTACAGTAGCGAGCAAAAAAAATGCATCAAAGAAAAAATTAACGTTTTGTTTGTTTAAAAGCAATTTTCTGGCGCAATTTCATGATTCTAACCAAAAATGAACAAGAGCATTTCTGTAGCATTTTTAACGCTCTTTGTTTTAATGCTCTTCTTGGACGACCGCTTCCGAGCTTTCTTGTCACGCCTTTGCCTGCTTTACTGCGCCCGAAAATCCGAGAGACCGTTGCTTGATCAACGCCAAATTGTGTAGCCATGAGCCTGTCTGTATCACCTCGCTCTTTAGCACGAACGATCGCTTTCTTTGAGTCACTTGAAAGGTGTTTTTTCGGCATTTCTAAAAACTAATCAATTATACACTTTAAGCACCAATGTAAACGATGTGCTTTTCGACAACATTAGTACAAACGTTTTGATGCATTTTTTTTGCACGTCGAAAAAAGTGGTGTTGTAAATCAATCGCTTATTTTTTCATAAAATTCAAAACGTCTTCAATGAAAGCTACATACCATTCAAAAGAGCGTTAAAAATGCTACAGAAATGCTCTTGTTCATTTTTGGTTAGAATCATGAAATTGCGCCAGAAAATTGCTTTTAAACAAAAAAAACGTTAATTTTTTCTTTGGTGCATTTTTTTTACTCGCTACTGTATGTATATAGTATCCTTGAATAGTACCCCAATATTTATAGTATCCTTGAAATAATTTGAAAATATTAAAAAATAGCCAAAAACAAATTTAATTTAAGGATGCCACATAATTTTACAAACGGTATTTCAATTCATATTTCAATAAATTTGAGATACTTTACTCATTTTGCAAAGTTTGCTAAATAGCGAAATTTGCTTGGAGCCAGTCTCTTGAATCTCGGATATACCAGGTTGACTGTAATACAGGTGGCAGCAGTATCTCGATTAGAAATAGTTTTCCGGTGATGATGATCAGCTGTTTTCTGCGACTCATCCAGCAGTCAAGGCATAGCACACACACAAATTAGTGGATCATTATCCTTATTGCAGTAGTAGTAGCAGGAGGAACACTCAATCAATAGCCCTTAACACCAATAGCCATTTTCATCAAGTTGGCCCTCCAAGAGAGAACAACAATCATCAAAAGCCAGCTAAATCACTCCAGCCAGCATAAAAGACAAAACAAAATTAATTTTTTTTGAAAAGGTGAGGGAGTAGGAGCAGACATACACACTTCTACTGCCCTAAGCTTTGGGCCTGTAGCAGATTTAGGCCGTTTTTTTTGGCGGAAATGTGCTTGAACTTACGCCTCCCTCTTTGTGGTGATAACGGGCTGGAATAATGGATCATTTTTATTGTTTATGTATTTTGTTTTCCACCTCTTTGTATTATTGATTGTGTTGGATGGGGGGAGGGTGGCTGAGCAACGGATTTGTCCGAGCATGTTTACAGTTGCAGCCTGTTAGTTTACTACTAACTATCTGCTCACAGTTAAGCAGCAGTAGTAGCACTTGAACACTTTTAGTCAATTTGTGTAATTTGTTTTTTCTTTTGATATTTACAAATAGAGCGAAATTGGCTATATTTCATAATTAAAGGGATTTTTACACGATCGCTTTTTTCGACACAGTTATTTTCTTTTCACTTATTTGATGAAATTTTGATTAAGATATTCTAAAATCGAATTTTTAAGTTTTTTCTCTTTCACCTAATATATTTTCTTTAATTAAGTGGCGCCCGAAAAGATAGAAACTCTGGTATGCATGCGTTTTTTACCCATCCAGAGTCACTTTCGAGTGATTTGTGTCTAGGGCGCAGGAGTCTTGAAGCGTTAGAGATGCGCCCACAGACTTACCTGTGACATGAATCCGAGCAAGAGTCTTGATGAAAAATATGCAGAGGCACTTTTTTGTTAAGTCTTATTATGAAAAGCATAGTACAGTCCAACCTCGATATAGTGGCCCCACCTCAAGTTCGTTCCCGCCTTGGGTCCGACACTTTTTTCACCCTGATTTTCGAAGTTTTTTACCACTTCTGTTTTGACAGTCTGGTCCCAAATGCCGTGAAGATTCCGATTTTCCCAGTCGTTTTTCAAAAACTGAATAATTTTTCCACTTGAAAATGAAAACCTCGATATAGTGGCCCTTTAATTTTTAAATAGGGGGCCACTGTATCGAGGTTTGACTGTATAACAGCCAAAATAGCCATCATAAAAAGTGGCCCCTATTATTTCTCTAGGCTAAGTTCACAATGTAGAGACAAAGTGAGCACCTTTTAATTTTTAGATATATATTTTTTTCAATGTTTCCAAGTTTTAGTAACAAATTGTAGCGCTGAATGTCAGCTACATTGTGGTACCAAAACTTCTAGAAAAACGAAAAGTTTGTAGACCTAAACTTCAAAAGGCGCTCACTTTACCTCTACATTGTGAACTTAGCCTTACACTCCCAACGCAGCCCTCGTAGGTGGAAAAGTGTTATTTAAGGAGGAGGTGTCAATAACGTAACCAAAAAGTATTCCTGCTTGTAATCTTCGGGTATAGTGTGCCCTTCTATTGTAACACTAGAGAGGTAGTAGTGCCAGTCACCCTATATCTTATTTCATTCATTTGTTGTTGTAAAATTTCAAAAAGATTGTTTTGTGTTTTTACTTGCCTAACTCACTTTTAAAAAATCAGTGCTGTTTCTTATTTTTATAGTAGAGTAAGAAGCAAGTGTGCAGTATCAGTACCTTCAGTCTAAATCATTTTCGAATTTTGTAATTCGTTACAGTCAAGTCTCGATAAGCCGACACTTACTTAACTTTGTTCCCCAACTTCATCTCCTCGTGATTTTTATGAATGAAGAAAGTTTCGTAGTGACCCCTAGGTTGTAGAGACCCGTGCGTCCTAAAGGACCATTGCCGTCTACGGCAGCGAGTTTTGCATGTTTGAATTGGCGGGGACAGCTTTCTTACTCCGAAAATGCACGAAAAAAATACTTGTATCACTATTTTTAATCACCTCATAATTCAAACAAATAATTTCGTGCATTTTTAGAGTGAAAAAGCTGTCCACTGCCAATTCAAACATACGAAGCTCGTTGCCGTAGACGGTAATGATCCTTTAAAGAGCCGTGTTCACGCGTTCTGAATTTTCCCCCCACAAATTAAAACAAAATTAATCGTTGGATTTACGTACGAATTTATTGATTGGGTTTCTAACAAAACTTTACCTACAATTAAATTCTAGGCCTTGTTTTGTTAGAAGCCAAGTGAAAAATCCAAACAGAAGATCAATGATTAGGTTTTTTTTGAATTGGCGGGGGGACAATTTAGAACGTGAAAACATGGTACTTTAAATGGGCATGCTCGCGCCCGATGGAATAATTCCTGCATTTCAAATTAGCGGGTACCAGGCACGCCAGAGATTTCAAATTCAAAATCGAATTTGAAAGCATTTTGAGTGTTGTTCTACAATTTTTCTGTTACCCTGTTACCTACCAACCCAACTCTCTTTCTTCCTGGCCATAAAATAGAATTTGTTGGTTTGAGGTTTGCAACTGAGAATACAGCTGTTCACAGTCTCGTTCTTGTCCTCATAGTTGGAAGTGCTCAACACAGCGATTCGTCCCTCACTGACCACCGAAAAGCTGAAAGAGGAAGGCACTCATTTGCAGGCACCTAAAGGTTACAAGAAACGAAAAGCAAAAGAAGGTTAAAAATATAAGAAAAGCTATCTAACGTAGTGTCGGCTAGTCGTCCGGTTAGCGGCTGAAAATGCGTGATAATTACAAATTGTCCACACACAGCAACAATAATGATAAAGATTTCAATAGATTTTGACTCCAATGGCTCTATTAAGATAGTCCATTGGGCAGATTGCTTTGAGTGAATCGGAAAAACACAAGCGAAATCATTGAAAAATTGTACACTCAAAATGCTTTCAAATTCGATTTTGAATTTGAAATCTCTGGCGTGCCTGGTACCCGCTAGTTTGAAATGCAGGAATTATTCCATCGGGCGCGAGCATGCTCCTTTAATGGTAAAAATTTTAATTACCGTATATTCTCTATTAGAAGTGCATTAGAAATGCACCCCCCTCATTTTTCGACTAGGATTTTAAAGTTAGAAAAATAATTGACAATTTCCCAATTTTCGAGGAGTTGAAAGATAGACGGGAATGCTCTTGCAATAAAAAAAGCTGGTACTTATTCCGTTTACCCCAACCCCACACGCTGAGTCACTTTTCAAAAATTTGGGGTGGGCGGAGGTAAACGGGATAAGTATCAAAAAGCTAATAATAATTACGATTTTTTTAGACTGGACTGTTGGATCCATTTCGGTTAAAAGCTAAAAAATATTGGGGGAAAAGTGTTGGACCCAGCTGGGGATCGAACTTATCGGCTGTCGGACGCGACTGTATTTCACCATTGCGTTGTTGACTGTGAAAATTTATTTCTTATTGACCGCTGCGCTTATAACAATTTATGCTTCCATGATCTCCATTTTTTCAGATCTCTACTGCCCCGTAAAAATGTCAACAGCGGAAGCGAGCACGTCTAGTAATGCATCCACCGATGATCCAGTAGCTGATGGATCTAAGAAGCGCAAAAGTGTGAGGGTTGGTCATTCTGCTCATACATATGCCTAATTCAGCTAATAATTGTATATTTTCAGTTGCAAAGGACAGAGAGCCGAGCTAGTTCAGCCCCAACAGTTGGGCGCAAAGGTAAAGGTCGAAACATGTCATTGAAGG
The DNA here is from genome assembly GCA_029231635.1 of Ditylenchus weischeri. Classification (NCBI taxonomy): domain Eukaryota; kingdom Metazoa; phylum Nematoda; class Chromadorea; order Rhabditida; family Anguinidae; genus Ditylenchus; species Ditylenchus weischeri. The sequence goes on from JAMRYI010000310.1 coordinate 114,607, forward strand.
ATGTGCTCACACTTAGGTTGGTTGCTTGCAGTCGGCAACAATTATTAGATGGTTAGTTGTTCAGGAATGGGTCTGTATTCAATGTTCAAAATGGAGTGCACTCCCGAGGCTCTGAAAAGCGCTCCAAAGAGAACCAGCCTGGTCTGCGAGCTATGCTTTATGGACTTACTCTCAAAATGTAGGTGAATAACAATTTTATACGTTCTCAGAGCACATCCACACTCGTAAAAGGGCATGCCGTGCTAGACACCGCGAAATAAAGGCGGTGACCCGCATTTTTTGCATCAAATCATATACAGTCGACTCTCCATATAATGCGACTCTCCATATAACGCGACAAAATTTTATCCCTACTAAAAAAATTCGATATAACCTTTTTTTAAAAATTAGAGCTCAAATAATGTGACGAAAATTCGAAGGCGTAATATTTTTTATTCCCAGGGCTGAAAAAATATCCGAAATTGTGTTACAGTCAGTTCTCGATATATAAATCGGTCGCTGAGGACGCATAGAAGGGCATTACAGTAGACGCTCGTTATAACGACGCTCGGTATAACGTTTGCTCGTTATAACGTCCCATTTTGGCGGTCCCTTGAGGGACGTTATAACAAGCGTTGACTGTGTATCGATAGTCCACTGTATATCGAGAGTTGACTTTATAGCGAAAGTTAACTGTATAGCAATAGTTGACGGTGTGGAGAAACCTATATTCGAAAATCGTAATTAAATATGACAGTCGCACTATACTGAGAGTATGGTTTTCTCGGTCAGGGATGGTAAAAAGCGCACTATATCGAATATTTATTGTAGTGTACCTTTTCAGCGTAACGCTTTTTTCGAAATAAGAAAAATTCGAAAGAGGAAAAAACCTCATTATGACGCGACTCTCGATATAACGCAACTTTCGACCGGTCCCGAGGGGTTGCGTTATATTGAGAGTCGACTGTATTGGAAAAAGCAAAAAAACTTCAAAAACTTAGATACCGTATTTCCTCTAATAAGACGACATGCTCTAATAAGCCGACACCCCTAACTTTGGGAACCTATATCTCAGCCTAGAGTAAATATTTCGCATATCTGTTTTTCACGTTTTTTTAGTTCTCATTAGCTCTACCGATTCCGCTTTTCAGATTTTGGATTTTCACCCAAAAATCTTGAGATCGACCAAAAATTTTTCTGATTTTTTGAGGTTTAAAAAATAAGCCGACATGTCGATTTATTAGAGGAAATACGGGACCACATTTTCTCTAATGGAGCGGCCCCCCTAGAGTTGCTTAATTAACCGGGTAATTAAAAATCGGATAATTATCCGGATAATTATCCATAACTAGCCAAAACCGGCTAATTATGATTTTATATCGGTAATTTATCAAAAATTGCATATATCCTTGAATTTATACACAAACCAACTTTATTGACAACTACAATACATATCAACACATATCATGGCGGTTCAATCATAATCATCGAGGAATAAATCATTATCTGCAAAATTTTGTTCATCTTCCATTTCTGTTTTACTTCCGTCTTCTTCCTCTTCGGCGTTTGACGTGCGCTCCTTCTTGAATAGACCGGCGTATTCTAACTAGAGATTGTGCTTAATGAAGACGACTTGGCTGGCCGTGTCAACCTTCATTCTAAATAATTTGCATGGCCACGAACAGCATTATTTGCAGAAGATAAAGATAAAGCTACCAGCCGATTTTGAAGCTTCATGTGGATTCCTCTACGGAGAGGCCAGTTTCGTTCAGTTGGGGCAGCGGAGATCGGCACATTATTGAGCATTTGAACGACCTGGCATAGCAACGTATCTGAGAACGTATCTGCTTCACACGACAATTAATTTCTTCATTTGCCTCGATTCTAGTGATCACTTCCAGTGGGGTAAGCATCTTTTCCACATCCTTGACATTGAGCGAAAAATCTTCACTGTCGCACAGCTTCTTTCGCAGTCGCCCAGCCTCGTTTTTCAAAGTGACATCGTTCTGAATACGAGGAGCCCACAATGCTGATTTAATCGCCTGTTCATTGGTGGAGATGGATGAGACGAACCTAGCCCAAGTTCCCCAGCGAGTATTGATTGGCGCCTGCAGGATAGACGAAGAACCACGCTGCTCAAGATGAATTTTCGAAAGGATTAGCCGTGGAGTCTTCTTCCTAAAACGAATCAAATAGATCATTTGTCATTGATTCATGGAAAGCAAAGATAATACCCAAAAACCTTCGCAATATCAGCGCACTGTTTCAGAAGGTCGGCGACGAAAGTCTTCTCACAAATATCCTTTGCACCCAAGTTGACCATATGCGCTTTGCATCTCTCAAACAAAATATACGGAAAAATTTCACCTCTGTACTCATTGACTGGATCATTTGCGTCCGGATCACTCCCAGCCAGTTTTTTCCATGCACTTCTCATGTTTGCGGCGGATCGGTAACGATGGCGACAAGTTTATGCTTCCTCAACTTTGTGATCTGCTCGGCCAGTAGTTTAACGATGAAATTTCCTAGAGCAAACACTGAAAAGTCTTTAACAATTCTGCAAAATATGCTCGGTTCTTTGGATCTCTCCATCCACCTCAGAAGAACCTTCGGAAACTTGTAATCTCGCGACTGAAGCTTGTATGAAGGACGGAGCTTGGCCACAAATTGCTGGAAGAAGGGATTGTCAAGGAAATTCGGAGCGATGTCGCCGGTCATAAAAGCCTTTAAAGTGCAACAATCACATTATGCTGTTCAAAGCCTCAGAATAAAAACAAACCCTTGTAAAAAGAATGTCGGCCTCATCCTGATCCTCCTTGCTGACGTCGTCGAAAAAGCTTTTAATGCCCGGTGTGCTCAGTCGCCCGGCATTGGAAAGCTTTGGTTTCTTGGAAGTTGGCGACAAGCTTCGGCTGCGGCGAACTTTTGGCTTCTTAAACAGGCGATTGATTTGCGCTCTAGATTCTGTTCCAACCTTTATGCAATCCTGAAACACAAAATGAAAACAGATATATACGAATACCTCCAAATGCTTCTCCATGCGTCCAGAGTTGTTTGCATAACGAGCATTGCAGAAGTTGCAGTAGCCCACGATGACCAGCTTTCCGTGCACATCCGTTTCTCGCAAACGCTTGAAATAACTCCAGCTCCACGTTTGACCTTTCACCATCGCGATTGCTAAAGTAACTGATGATAAAAACGAATTATAATTAGCCGTATTTTATATGGTCGGTTAATTACGAGTAATCAACCGGATAATTATCCGATAATTATCCGGATAATTGTCCGGATAATTTTCCATTCCACAACTCTAGGCACCCCCATGTTCAAAATCGTTTCTTGGCATTGTGTTTTTAACCTTTTTTAACCTTTTTTGAACTTCTATCACGCAACTTATCGCACATATTTTAGCCAATGAGATGCGTTACAAAATGTGGGGTAACTTGCCTAATAGTTATTTTCAAGAAAGGTCAAAAACACAATGCCAAAAACACGATTTTGAATTTAGGGGTGGGGGATGGTTCGGGTGCCGCTCTATTAGAAAGAATACTGCATAATAAATTTTCAATAAAGAAAAATAGTGTGTGTGCCTTTTTGTGTGACGGCGTTACGGCGTTTGTCTCATGTTGTTTGAATTCGCGCCTTTTATTTTTAACTGTTTGGTGTATGTTTTTGATTTTTTTTACTTACAAAAGAGCGACCTCATTGTGACTTTATGGAACTTCGATAAAATATTTTTGTAGAGCGTGCTTAAGTTTCTGAAGATTCTGACTTCTCAGCTCCTAAGGTCTACAAAAAGTAGAAATAATGTGACAAAATAGAACTAAAATGGGACAATAACAAATTTCGCCTGCAGAATTTTTCAATAGTTGATGCCGCTTTTTTGTGATCGCATGATGAAAAGAACCACTAAAAAATTTATCTTTAAAATTTTGCAGGGAGCGCGAGGAGGCCAACTTCAAGAAACAGCAACATAAAAAACAATGTGAGTCTTTTCGCTGCAGCAGCAGCAATATGAATATATTATGCAACTCTATTTGTTCTGCGCTCAACATTTGAGCCAATTATTCTGGTTCGGCCGAGACAAATTACTCACTCAAAACTTGGGAGGAGGGATTGAATTTCCAAGTCTGATAATAGTCATCCAGACAAAAGTTTTAATTTTGATTTATTTGTTTTTTTACCCAAAATGATAGGCAGAAAGTATAGATAAGGTGAACTCAACAAGGGGGGTATTTGCTGAGCAGATTATACTGGCCGAACATTAGGAAATCATCTCGTGACAATTTATGACCTAACTTTTGAAACTTTCATTGAAAATCGAACATTTTTTTGGAGAAATAGTTTTTAAATTCAAAAAAGGCAATCTATAAGTTGTTAGAAAGCTGAAAGTTTGACCCTTCTTGCAGTTTGGCTTTTGCATATTTAGGCTGTATATTTTCTGGCTAAGGCATTAAAAAACAGACAGATTTTTTTTTATTTTTGCTGGATTTCTAAACACAACTTGTGACGTAAAATGGATGAAATATTTAAAATCGGCGTCAAATTGCATTTTCGAAATTGCTTTTTATATCGAATTATAAAAAAGGAAAAACATTTAATTCAAAGATTTCTATCACTTTTCCTCGCTAAGCAAACCCCTGATTTTGACACCGGATTCATGTTCGGCGTAGTTGATTGATAAAATTCTAAAGATACTGTCAAATTTCGAAATTCCACTCGAGACAACAAACATTTAATTTCAAAAAGATACAACTAGGGTGGGGAAATCCGAATATTTGGGCGAATATTCGGGAGCAATGTTCGCGAACAATCAAACAACTGTAAGGTTGACTGTATTGGGATAGTTGACTGTAGCACAGTTTGCAAGAGTAGTAGGACAAGATTCGCGAATATTCCGAACATTCGTACGAATATTCGTGGCCATTTCAATATTCGCGCGAATTTCCCCAAAATTGTCTCGGGCGGAATTTAAAATTTGACAGCTACTTTAGAATTTTAAGAGCTGTTTCATAGGCAATCGACCACACTAAACATGAATCCGGTGTCAAAATTAAGGGTTTGCTCAGCGAGGAAAAGTTATAGAAATTCAAAATATTTTGAATTTTCGTGTGTTTGTTTAATTAAAGAAAGTCTCACCTTCAGTCTTTGGCGTGTTAAAGTTAAGCACACCACAAGCAACACACTTTTTTATGCCAGATATATCTTTTTTGCATAAAAACTCTTTTTTTTTGCCTTTCTTTATTTTTTTTTGCCATTTTGCTGTCTATAATTAAAAACCCTAAGTATTCGTCATCCAAAAGATGTGTTTTTGGACTTTTTGCAATTCGGAGTTTCTCCTTTTTCCTCTATTTTAAATTATTATTATTGAATTATGTGTGGTTGGGTGGCTAAGTGGAGTGAGGGCTGTGGCCCTCCTGGATCTTTTGTTTATGTCCTGCTTCACTGTTGTGCCACCAAAGTGGTGGCATTTGGTGGAAGAGGTGTTTGTGTGTGTGTGGTTGGGTGAATTAGCGCATCCACTACTTCATTTTTTAAATTATTGTTATTGTTCTACAACTTTTTTCGGCATAAAAGCCGCCCATTTGTTTTGGCTAGAATAAGGTGAGACTAAGAATGTTACTGGACTAAAGGCCAGAGCACCAACTAGTTCTTACAGCCGAATTTTAGCCATGTAAAGGGTGTTCAATCCCTTTTTTGCCTTTTGAAACTAAAAATGAATTTTGAAAGAAGTGAACAAGCCACCATTTGGTAGCTGAGATTGGGCCATTTATTGAAAGCACAAACACCGACCCACGGGTTTATTTTTTGGATGTAAAAAATCAAATTGAAAAATATTTTCATTTTAACAGGTTAAAAAGCGTTTTCATTATTTAAATTTTGATTAATTGCTGAGAATTGTAATACAGTCGACACTAGATTTAAGGACAGAAGATCGTTTCCGCCTAGGGTCCGACACCTCTTTTTACCTCCATTTTTTAGACTTTTTGCCAGTTCTGTTTTGACAAGCTCGTCCCAAATATCGCAAAGATTCTGATTTTGCCGATCGTTTTTTAGAAATTCATAAAATGTCACTCTAAAAAGGCAAAACTCGATTTAAAGACAGGCTTTTTCAAAAATTCCTGTTTTTAAATTGAGTTTTTGCTATTTTAGAAGCAGATTTTATGGATTTCTAGAAAAAGGGTCGGCAAAATCAGAACTAGCATAAAGTAAAAAAAGTGTCGGACCCTAGGTGGGGACGTGTCCTTAAATCAAGTGTCCTTAGATCGAGAGCAATTTTTCTTTCAAAAGTTTCAAGGCCCTTAAAATTTCTTAAATTTTTTTAGACACTGGCTGAAAATCCACATTTTGTTCCTTTACTGTAACAAAAACATTAATTATAAAAATTAATAATTTCTCCAAAGGCCTTTAAAATCACCCAAAATCTTGTAATGCAAATTATATGACCAATAAGGAAGTAGGTGTGTGTGTCTTTGTCACCCTCTTCAAACACACCACTCATCCAGCAGCAGCTCAAGAACCAGCTTGAGATGTCAACTATACCCTAGGGTGCCCTCCTCAGCCTAATAACCACCCCAAATATATTAGAGCACACAGGGCTTAGGCAATTTTCTTTTGGCCACAAACAAATCCCCCAAACCCACTGGTCCATTGTCTCCTTTGGGCGTCAGAGGCAGCAGCAGCAGCAGGAATTGCCTTTTTGATTTTCCTTCTTTGCAATTTTAATTTTTTGACGTAGTTTTTTTGTTTGATTCGCCCTTTCTCTGAATGAGCCATTTTGGGAGGAGGAGTTGTCTTTCTGTGCCTTAAGCTTTATTTACTCTTTGGTGTCCTCCCTTGCCATACTTCTCAATCTGGCCATAATTATGGAGATGGTTCGTGCTTGGGAGAAAAAAAGCAGGAATTACTGCTTGACACACACTTCTATTACTTGACTTCAAAATCACTTTATTGTGTTTTGCATTGATTGCTGTGACTTAATCATTTTCGACAGTGACTTTGGAATTATTTTTTTGATATTTAAATTTAGTGGCAATGTGAGTTTAAGATTGCACTTAGAATTTGGCATTTTTAGTCATTCAGAGCTCCCCATAAGTGACAAATGTATCTACCGTATTTACTCTATTATACCCCAGTCTCTAATTATCCCCCACCCCCAACTTTGAGGATATATATCTAGGAGCAGAGTCAATATTTTGCAAAGCTGTTTTTTGCGTTTTCTTAACACCCATGAGCTCTACCTATTCTACTTTTTGGATCTTGGTGAGCACCCGAAAATCTCGAGATCGAATTCAAAAATTATCCCCATGGGGTATAATTAGAGTGAATATGGTGATATTTTTTTCAAATGTCATTTTGAAGCCATATTTGTTGACCACCCGGTGTTGGAGTATTTACAAAATTTGTGCACAATTAAAAGTTGGCTTAACAACATGTTTATTAGAATTTCTAAATTTCTTCGCAAGATGCCCAAAAAATTAAGGCACTACAGAAAAACAGACACTCGAAATAAATTTACGTATTCTTATGGTACCTAAATTTTCTAAGGAAATTTTTTTGGATGAATTTTATAATTTTTGATATCTACATTCCTAACTTTTTTTCTGCACAAGTTTTGTTTATGTGGTAAAAATAAGTTGTCAACAAAATATGGCTCTAAAACCACTTTTGAAATATAAATGCCGTAAATCCTCTCGCAGATCGGCTGTAACTGAAATGCGCCCTCAAAAGTCTGAATTTCCCCAGCAAATTTTTTTTTTTCTCCAGCAGATTCAAATTTTTATCAAATTGAATTTCACCAGCAAATTGTTTATTTGATAACTTTTTGCATCTGATGCTATGTTTTTATGTTTCTAGATGCAACCTCCAACCAAACAGACAAAAAATCGAGGCCCGACTCAGTGATTTGGGGTGTTTTGTAGACTTATCTACCTTTTTATGGTGCCTTGGTCTTTGGCTGATTTATAATCTCTCTATGACGTATTTTTATGTTTTTCAGGTAAATATCGCAGACTAGAGCGTGAAGATTCGACGAACGTCTCAAGATCTACGTCAAGGATGTCCAAAAATCGTGGAACATGGTCAGTGGTTGGCTTAATTTCTATATATCTTTCTTAACTCCGAGACGTTCTCTGATGAAGCTTGATTTGTTATTTTCAGGTTCTCTGGTCACGTATGTTTAACATTTTACACATTTTGCATCGCAACTGCAAGCAGCTTGACAAGTTCATCACACACATAACATCAAGTCACAGTTTTTGTATATTTGGAAACGATGCACTTTGTAGTGCTGTATTTGATCGCAATGTAACTCTCTATGTGCCTTCGTGCTCCAAAACAAAGGAAGTATGGCTAGGCCTGTGTAACACTACTGTCGGAGCACGTTAACTTCATGTAAGAGGCTGCCTAGAGAGTTATCTGATATGGCGTTCACAGCATTTATTTACAGGTCTTATTGCAATTCAAGGAGGACGTGTTCTAGGTGAAAATATGTGATATCCAATAAAGTCGAACTCATATATAGTCAAAACTGATTCTTGTTGACATGGCGTAAGACTTGTAAATAAATGGTGTGAACGATATATCAGGCAAATAAGGCAGCCTCTTGTATAAAAGTTAACCTGCTCTGACAGTTATGTTACATAAGCCCAGCCATACTGTTTTGGAGGTGGAGCACGAAGGCACATAGAGAGTGAGATTGTGACCACACACAGAACGACAAAGTCAATAGTTCCCACATAGAGTAAAAATTGTGATTTGGCGTGTGTGCGTAGATTATTATCTCAAGCTTAGCACAGTTGCGATTCAAAATGTGTAAAATGTTAACCTTGCGTGACCAGCAAACCTAAAAATCAAATAGAAGCTTCTGCAAAGAGCGTTTCAAAGATATGAAAGATTAGTAAAAATAAACAAACCAGCGACCACATCTCGCGATTTGAGGACGCCTTTCACTTCCCAAATCACCTCCCGATCCCATTTTTTTCTGCTCTACACGATAAAAGAAGGATTTCTGAACTCTTTTGTGATAAAATAAAATTTGAATTTTGTCAAAAAAATTTGCCTCCGCCCTTCAGGAGTAGAAAGTCATTTTAAAGCACTTTTCACCAAATTTTAGCATTTTTCGAGTCGAATGAAAGTAAAAAATGATGGATTTTGAACAGTTTTTCGCTTTCTGTGGCCTACCGCTTATAGAAACTCTCGTATGCATATGTTTTTATGCATTCAGAGTTACTTTCGAGTGATTTGTGTCTAAGTTATGTGGGTGTGCGCATCTCAACCCTGGCTTGTTGGGTTAGATATGCGCGCACTCACTCACCTTAGACATGATTCCGAGCAAAACTCTTGATCAAAAATGCATTTAGAGAGTCTTTTTGCACAGCTCTAGCAAGAAAAATGTGATAAATCACTCTAAAATCACTCTAAAATACCTTAAAATGACCCGCTATCCCTGAGGGGTGGGAGACAATTTTTTTTTCACAAAATTCGGAAATTTTCAATCAGAAAGTGTTCAGAAATCCTGATTAGTGTAGATTAGAAAAAATGACATCGGGAAGTGATTTTGGGTCACTTTTCAAAAAATCCGAGTATGGGGGGGTAACTACAAAAGTACCCAAAAAAACATAACTTCAGAAGCAAAAGTTAATCAAATAAACAATTTGCTAGCGAAAATAGATAAAATTTGCTGGTGAAATTCAAAAATTTGCTGCTGAAATTCAGACTTTTAAGGGCGGAATTCAATTTGAGCCATACAAAATCGTGTTTGTGGCACTTTTTTGATCCGATTTTCGAAGGCTCCTACTAGTTAAGATACCAGTTGGCTAGTAGATTTCTTTTTGCAATTTTATAGCTCATTTTGTAGCCAGTAAAATGAGCTACACAATGAAGTGTAACTTGCCTAAGAGCAGTGTTCGAAATGTTGGTCAAAAACACAATGCGAAAAATACGATTTTGAATTAGGAGGAGAACTCTCTATTCGAATTTTTAATCTGCAACTTGATTCTTATTGTTTTTATTGTAAATTTTTGTATTTTTTTTCCGTGAATAGGTCCCAGGTAGCTTACCGTATTTCCTCCAATTGCTCGACATGTTCCAATTGTTCGACATGCTCTAATAACTCGATCTCCCAAGCCATTATACCGTGTGGATGGTATACAGTGTGGAATTTTTGCGGCCTATGAAATTTTAGTTTATACTGAAAATTGTCTCGTGACGAAAGAAAATTGACTCTCTGTTTGTAAAAAATTCCCTTTTAGTGCTTTCCGTGTCCTTTTCTACGTTTTTTTTACTGTTTTATTCTGCATTTTACAGCATCAATGGATCTCATAGCTAACTAAGTGATTCGGAAGGAGAGGATGAGGAAGCTAAGACGCCGCGCAATCTGAAGTCCTACACCACGGAGTTCAAGCTGAATGTCATCAAATACGCAAAGAACAATGACAACGCAAATGCTGCTAAGAAGTTCGGGGTCGTTCGCAGCAATGTTATTGGGTGTATCAAACAGGAAAATCACCTTTGTCAAATCGAGTGGATCTTCTCGCTTTGTTATTTGTTGATTGGAGGTATTCAGGGATTCGTCGCCAGCCGGGAAGTTCAAGAAGAGATTGCCAGGAGCAGGTCATCCACTCACGTTCAAGGATATCGACAAACAGTTCGCAATCTGGGTCAGGCAGCGCCGATCGCAGAAACTTCTGATTTCTCACACAATCCTCCAGCAAAAGGTGGTGCAAATGTTCAATGCGGAGGAGGATGAAGCGAGATTCAAGGTTTGTATTTTTCAAGATTTGCATTTTTAAAGTTTTGATTTTTTAGGGCAACAGAGGATGGCTCGTCAAATTCTTGGCTCGACACAATTTTTGGCTCCGTGTTCGGTTCTAACGTCGGGCCATGACAAAGCCAAGATCACTGTCATGCTGACTGCTCGCTCGGATGGAAAGAAAATGAAACCGTTTGTGTTGCTGCCAAGGAAGCGAATGGACAAGGAAGCTAAGGCCGTCGTCGAGAAGTACAAGGGTAAGCTGGAGCTATCCTGGAAAGGAACAGTTTGGATGAACGACGAGTTGACGGCATTTGATCGGACTTTTTCCAAAGCTGCTAACAGTGAAACATTGGATTCCTTCACTAAGACAGGCTTCTCAAACGACCAAAATGGATATGTAAGCGATGAATCTTTTCGCTTACGTGTTTCAGCAAAAAGCATTTGACAAATGACCTTTATTTCATAATAGACAAAAAGCAACAAAACAGGATGACATTTTAATAATCTGTAGAATGTCCCGAACGCTGAATTACTTGGAAAATTCGATTCTTCATGCTTTCGGCCAGCTTTTCTGACATCGCAAACTCGATACCGAACCATGCACCAAGAATAGCACTCTTTAGCTCCTCCATTATTGAAAATTGACGATTCTCGGCATAGAAACGACGTACGATGATTCCCCAAAGGTTTGCGACTGGATTCAAATCAGACGAGCAGGCTGGCCAAGGCAAAACATTGATCCCTTCGGAGTTATACCACGCTGTTGTTTCTCGGCTTTTGTGGATGAAGGCGTTGTCCTGTTGGTAGATGAATGGAATGCGGTGACCAAAGCAAACCCAAGGAAGCAATTTGTCGCTGAGAATCTGTAAAAACATAAATAGGTATGAGAAAACGCTAAAACCCAACCAACCTCAACATACTCAGCACTTTTCATTCTTGAGGAAGTGAAGACGAGACCAACCATTCCATAGTGAGTGAATGCGGCCCACACCATGACACTTCCACCACCGAAGCGAGGCTCTTTGCGCAGGTCTCTCCAGTATCCAGTGAAGCCGTCCGGTCTATCCAAATTGAATTTCTTTTTATCCGAGAAAATCACCTAAATCTTCTAATAATAACCCAAGATTGATTCACCAGATACTCACGTTTTTCCAATTCCGATCCATTTTATTTCTTGCAAATTCCATTCTGGCATCAATGTGACGAGGAAGAAGACTTGGGGACCTTATGTAGTTTGGGGGCCACCATTTTTTGTGATTTTGCGAAAAATCGAAAGCTCATTTTTGCAACATAAATCTTTATTCCCTTGAGTGCATGGAAATAGTCTTCCAATCAACTTCCACAACTCATACATTCTGTGCTCGTTAAATTCCAAAACTAAAACTAAAATCACAAAATGGGTGGCCCCCAAACTACATAAGGTCCGACTTGGCACCTTGGCCATCTTCTCACGAACGATGTTGGAGTTCAGCTGAATAGCCCTCCAGACGGTAATTTTTTGACACCTCCAACCCAAGATCCTGTTTGATGACATTGACAGATGAAAAAGAATTCGAAGCCCTCTTGCCGATTTGACGCTCGTCTCGCTTGGAAAGCTTTCTTTTTCGTCCTTTTTGCTTCTTCTTGCCATAACGCGTTAGATTTTGCAGAAAATTTTGGACAAGACGGTGTGATCTTTGAAGCTCCCTAGCAATTGCACGAACTCCCTTTCCTGCACTTTGATACGCCACGATCTGCCCTTTCTCGAACTCCCAAAGCTTTGTTCTATGAAGCATTTTCTAAAAAAAACAAATTAGCGATGCGCGAGAAACAAAAAAACAATGAAACAGCAGAAAAATGCTCAACGTCGTAAATGGCGTTATAAATATGAAACGGTCATTTTTTGGTTTTTACAGTAAAAAAATTCCCGCGGTTTCGAAATTCATTCTTTAATGTCGTAAACGTGTTGTTTGACAGATTGCATCTTAAAATGGCGCCACTTCATCAAAAAATCACTGTTGGTAGCTTCAAACCCCAAAATTATGGGTGGCGTTATAAATATGAAACGGAGTGTATAACTCGACATATCCCAATTGCTCGACATGCTCTAATAGCTCGACACCCTAGAGGGAGGTTGAAAAATAGCTCGACTGTCGAGCAATTAGGGGAAATACGGTAACTACTGTTATCGATTTTCCAGGCAAAGGCTACCTACGCAAACTTTTCAAAATTCTTCAAGTTTTTTTGAAGCACCCAGTACAGATTCTTTACTCTTATTTTGTGCGCTTTTTTTATTTTTCTAAACATCTAATATAACCATTTGCTCCACCACAGTTTACTCACAGCTATTTGGCGTGAGACTCAATTAACATAGTAACCAATATCCTCTAACTTTTCAGCCCCCAATGACTATGACCAGTGCCAGAAGTAGTTGTCCAGCCAGTCCCACCACTGCTCCACACTCCAAACGTGAGTGGACTACCTCCAGACTATTCAGCAAGAAGTCTGCTAGCACCAAATCCAACAGAACTAAAATTAAGTTTATGGGTTCTTCAGCAACAGCGGATGACCGCCTCCATCTCACTGACCAGCTTGTGGTCTCTCCCACTAACAAACTGCCAACTCCCAAACTAAACTGCAAAAGTGTGTCTTTCCATGATTTAGTAGCTTCAGCTAGCCTTTTGCAACATGCCATCAGGTCAATTAGTCCGAAAAGGATGTTGGCAGGCTCCATCTCATCGACTACCTTAGCTGGAGGCACAGGACTCAGGGTGATATCCAAAAAAAGCCTGTGTCCATCTGCCACTGTGGACTATGGAGTGGTGCACAGTGGATGCAGGAGAATGGCCATTGGTGACTGGGGAAGCAGGAGGGGGTTAGCTGTGAGTGAGGAGGACCTTTACACTGAACCTAACACTTTGAAGAAGTCCCTCAGCAACTATTTGATTGGATGTAAGTTGCATTTTGCTGTGTGGGTGCTACTAATATACTAATTCATTTAAAAATTTTAAAATTTGTTTCAAAATTTAAGATTCATAAGTAATCCAGAAAATTTTGCTGACATAGTTAATTCTACGAATAGTTAACTGTCTGAAGTTTGACAGTAAATCATTTCGATATTTTTATGCGATTTTTTCAAAAATCTTCGAGCTATCTGTGAGCTAAAAAATTAAGAAAAAGCATGCTTTTTCTATATTGGAATCGATAAGATTAAACCAAAATGGAGTTTAGTCCTGATAATACGTCACCTCCTCAAATTTGGCCGCTAGATGAGTCCGACACTTTTTTTATCGTTTTTTTATTTGTTGCAAGTTGTCTTTCGTCGGTACTGTACTAAACTTAGACAGCACCCAAGAAATTTTGGCGGTAGGCGGAAAAACCACTTTCTGGTTTTTTGACCGCGGCGAAAAACCCAAAAAGTGGTTTTTAGCCGCTGCGAAAAGGGCTGCTAAAAAAGTGCATGCTACCACCAGGATAAGAATCTGTGACCATGCCTTGGTCCTCCAAGGTAATTTGAAATCCACCAAAAATGTCTCGCTCCCACTGCGGTTTCCACCACTTTTAAGTGGCCATAACATTTGTGACAAAAATTTTCGAGACATACACACAGATACAGTGCTATAGTTAAGGGGGATTACACCAGATTTACAACCACTACCAATATCACATTAACTTTATTAACTTTCTATAACAACAAAAGCGAAACATTTAACGACAAAGCAACTAATCCAGATCAATTTCATTTAAATTTACATCCTCCGGGAACTGCTTGTTTGGTGGCGGCTCGAGATCATCCACACTGATGCCCATCATCACGACTTCATCGACCTCCACTCATTTTTCGTTCAACTGAAATGGCTCTATCGGCGCAAGAAGGTGTAAACACTCTGAAGAAGTTCGATGCACTTGCTGTTTTCCGGTAGTGTGTCTGGCTCGATTGTAGATTTCATCAGTGCCCACTCACTAAGCAAATTGCCGAGGTTTGACTCTTCATACTGCTGTCGCCGTGTTTTCGCACCCAAATCTCGGCAGGACGATCTTAATGTCTAAACAGACACAAAATAATGTCGATGCGCATAAGTAAGAAAAAAAATTTACCGCTCAATGTTTTGCTCCACTGTTTGGACTCGGGACTTCACCCATTCAATCACCTTGGGCCTCAGCGATTTTTGCAGTCCCCCGAAATGCTGATTCTATCGAGCGTTGGATCCCAACACATTTGAGATCAAAATAAAAGATAACTAAACGCTTTTCAAGCATACCTTCAGCGTCATTGTTGGTGATTGCTTGTTCATTTGTTTCGATAGAAGCAAAGCTGTTCCACATTTTGACACTGTATAGCGGTTCTCTGAGCGGTCTATCGGGAACAAGACTGTCTTGGTAAGCGAAGGTTTTCGGGAAGTACAGGATGAAAGCTAAAGACGATTAGAATCTTACTCAGATAATTACCCGAGAAGCTAAATCCCATACCGTTAATTTTCTCTTCTTTCTCTTGATCAATTTTGTTGCGATCTGCTAACTCTCGGAATCTATGCAATAGGATCTGATATCCTTCCATAACATCCACCACTGGCAAGAACGAGAGCATAGTAAACAAGTGGAACCACTCCTGAACAGTGTACTGGTAAAAAGGGCAGAACCAATCTAACTAAAATAAAACCTTCAAGTCAAACGGGACATTGTTGTTTCTCTTGAGATACGCCGCTAAGCCGTGTCTTTTGCCCCAACGTTGAATTGTTTGCCTGAGATGGAAGCATTGCAGCATAATTATACCTGGAAGAAATTTCTTGGAGCGCTTTATCAGGACGTCCTTCGAAGTCCAAAACATGTACTTGTGCAACACGCTAACATATGCTCCTCACATATAAGTTCTTACCGGCCATCACAAATCGAACATGGTAATCGAACACCTGCTTGTGAAACATTTGTCGCCAAACCCTCTGATACTCGGCTCTAGTTTTCTTGCTCATTCATACCCAGGCGATTGGCAAGACCTTCTCATCGAGACGATCATAAACGCAAAACATTTGGTGGAACTCTCGCGAAGATTTCTTGTAGGTAGCATCGAAGGAAAGAAATTCAGTCATGTCTAGCTTTTTTTTCTTGCTTCTCGGACATCCAGATCAGCAATGTCGTGCTATCTGAATGCGAAAATGAATGAGAGAATATACATGCAGAAATGTCGTACCCGGCTCCTCCTCACGTGAGTCCCAAAAAAGAAGGCCATCTCCATCCAATGTCTCCCTGGCTTAATCTGGCATAGTTATCTAATCATTGTCAATGCTTCTGAGCGCTTCCTGCAGCTTCTTCTCTCGAATACGACGGGACATACTGTCTTTGCTTGGGAGACGTGCACGCACTTGACGAGAAGCTTTATGTCATACTCTCTTCACCAAAGTTTATGTTGGAGTGGTCGATAATTGGGCCGCCAACCGCTCTCCTTTTCGCAATCGCTTTTGAACCTCAAACAAAATGAGTTTGTATAAAATAATCAAAATTATTCAGAACTGACCTCAATTCCAAGTCCTCCATTACGCCTGTCCTTGTGAATGTGTTCCATAGTGACATGAAACATTCCTCTTATTGTAAACCCGCGACTGTTGCAATGCCCACTTTGTCGAGTGCATCGAAATGAAACAGCGCCCAGGAACTTCTTAGATGCCTAAGCCAGATGATCATCAATTCATCAAACACCTCGAATATTTCAAAGTCCATACATTTTCCTCGCTGTAGCTGTGCCATTCAGCCCAGAGTCGCTGCTTTTGCTTGGTGTGCACTCCATTACTCCCACCACGTTTTTGTGATTTGTCAATACCCTCGATTGCGACCTCTCGGATGTACGACGGCATCTTTGGCTGGCCCTCATTTTCTTTCAGACTCCCTGAACTGCAAGCAACGTCCATTTTTGATGCTTAAAATAGAAAAGTTCGATATATGATATCAATACTTAGTTCAATACGTTCTATGAAACACAAACTAAGCACCATAAACGATCGTTTTAGTGCCGCCGTCGAAATGCTGAAAAGTGGTTTTTTAGCCGCGGCAAAAAAAGCCAGAAAGTGGTTTTTCCGCCTACCGCCAAAATTTTCTGGGTTTTAGGATTCGACAACTTTTAACTTTAAAGTCTTTTGTCAGTTGTTTTTGGCTTATCTATTCGAAAAATAGCAAATATTGCAATTTTTGTAAATGGCAACATTTTTTCCCGATATAATGTCACCTTTTTCAAAATAAAGTGACGCCCTATTGTCAACCACTGGTCTTATTGTCAAAAATGAGATTCTGATTTTCTGTCTGCTGTCTACCTGTTTTAGAGGGTTTTAGGACTAGTTGTTAACAAAAAATTATGTTTCATATCTTTATTTAGTGTATACCCGATTTTGTGTATACCTGAACCTGACTTGTTCAGCCAATTCAAGTGAAATGACTACAATCAAGTGTAGTTCACACCTAGTGTTTGTCCCCAGGGTGTTCACTAAATCGAGACTTGGCTGTTCAACATTGTGATTCAAAACTGTGGTCTTGAGAAAACTTGCTTTGGTCCCCCAAGGCAATTTGAAATTGACCTCAAAATGCTAGGGTGCCCCTGCGGTTTTTTGCCACTTTCAACTGGCCATAACTTTTTTTGGTAACATCAATCATAACTTTTGAAAAATTTCAGACAAGTGAATCAGCTATTATGCTTCTAATAAGGAAAAAAATATTTTCTAAATATCTGCCTCAACATGCATTTAATGCAGGGTTGCCAACTCAAAATTTAAAAAAAAAGGACATTTAAAAAAAAAGAAAGATTTCGGGTCTAAAAAAAAGGACATTTCCCAAAACACACTAAAACTGCCCTTAATCAATTTATTTCTGCATTTATACATAAAATCATAACATTTCAACCAAAAAAGTACCACAAAATCAATTTCAATCATATTTATGCTCATTCTGAATTTTCTTTCGAAGTTCTCCGTTTTTCATGATCAGCTGGTAGACGGTGGCACAATCGATATCGAAGTTGACGCGCACTTGAAGAAGAGCCTTCACCGTTTCCACCTGGAGTAGATTCCTTGCGTCTGTCCACTGCGCTTTGCATAAAGAGAAGACCCGCTCAACGAAAGCATTGGCCAGCTGAATCGATAAGATGGTGCTGACGAGACGGTAGAGGCACGGCAGCGAGTCATTGTTCTAAAAAAATAAAAAAAATCATTCGAAAATCCTTGCTTACCTTGAAGGTCTTTTGCCACTTGACTTCAGCTGGATCCGCATCGAAAACTTCATCCGGGATTTGGCGCAGCATTCTGTTCACTTCCACGACTTCGTTGAAGAGCTCATCATTCTCTGCGATTTCGGTTGCCACTTGCTTTGCTAGCTCAACAACCTCGGTGTAGTCGATTTCTTTCCGCTTTAACATGATCCACGAGATGTTTGACGGCAGGCACTCCACGCGAAACCACTTGTCAATGTATTTGATGACCGTCGAGTAGAATTCCTGAAGCAAAAAGTTGCAATTCCCCATGCTTACCAATCAAAAACAAACCTGGAAACTCGAGCTCAGCCTTTTCTTCACTTCCAAGTCCAATCGTTGAAGAGATGTTGCAGTCGTTGCCCCAAAGAATTCCTTTTCATTGCGCTCCACAATTTTTTGTTTGAACGAGTCGACTATTTCCACGAGTTCTGGTAATAATGCTTTTGCCTTCTGAAAGGAAGAAACAATAAAAAAGGGTGAAGAGGAAACAAATAAACTTGAAAATGAAGAAGCGGCTTCTCGAAGACGGCCAAAATGCTGTGCAGAAACTGAAGAATTGGCAGCGATTCCTCTGACGCGAAAAACTTCTCTAGAATTAACGGCGCCTTGTTCCCAAATCCGAAAAAAGCAGTCAACGGGTCCCAGAGCTTCAGAATTCTGTTGATCACTTTGCCCAATGTCAGCCAGCGCGTCGGACCGTGCGAAGGAATCGTTTCGTAGTTATTCTGAAAACAAAAGTGAACCATGACAATATATCAAGCAACTAACCTCCAGGAAGTCGCAGACGTCCTTGAACTGCTCATGTCGTCTTGTCGATCCTTTGAAGTAGCTGGCCAATTTGAAGACGATGGCCTCAATGTCCAACGGCAAGCGATCAGCACCTTTCTGAGCGGCGTTGTGAAAGATATGAGCTGGGCATCCGACTGGAATCAAGTTCTTCTTCTTCAGGAGCAGTTTCTTGTACACGTTGTTTGGTCCTTGCATCCGAGGTCTTCCAAAGTTTACTGGTGCATTGTCGGCGCAAAACGAAACGAGGTTCTTCCATTCGAGACCGTGCTTTTCCAAAATTTGAGAGATGTAGACGGCCACCAGTTGCGAATCCTCTCCTGGCAGATCACTCATATCGAGCAGACGAACTTGAACTCCTTTGGTAGCGGTGAAGAACCTGAACCAATTCCAAATAACAAAGGTCAAACAAAGTCAACCGAACCTGATGATGAGCGGAAACAGCTTGATTTCCTTGTGATTGGACGCGTCAGTTGAGATCGAAAACGGTTGTTTGCCCAAATCCTTCAGCAGAGATTCGACGGAGAACGGCGCCAGCACACCTACAGAGCAGAAATCAATAAGCAGAAATCAAAGAAGAACAAACCTTTTAAAATTGCTTGAGTTTTCGTTCGTCCACATTTAAACTTTTTTGCGACCTCAGAATCAGAGAACATCGTACGGAAGAGTGCGTCAGACGAGCAACAGTCGGTCGAGGCAAAAGCTTGATTATGAGTAGCGACGTGAAAAGCCCAGGCCCCTTCGGCAGCAGCTATCTTGTCATCAACCGCAGTTGGCGTATTTCGGCTTGGCATAAAATTCGAAAAAGCTCTAAAGACAGGAAGTAACAAAAGCACTCAAAACGAAAAACCTTGTTGTATTGGCAGCCTTTGCATTCTCCTTGTGCTTTGGTTTCTCCTGATGCTGAGTGATTGCTGTTTTGCCCATTGAAGTCAGATTTATTTCATCATTACACGGGATGCAATGAGCGTGAAAATCGTCTTTTCCTTCCGTATTCCGCTGAAGTCCTTTGCAAACTCAGGCTTGTACTGGCTCTTTCGCTTCGGATTAGTCATAGCAACTGAAACATAACGATAAAGAAATAAAACAAAAAACAGTGAAAAACGACACAAAGTGTGAAGGCAAACGAAAGTTTGAATGAAAAACTGCGCCGCAGGCGGAAATTTTATAAATTTGAAATGTTTTCTTTGATTTTTGGCGCCAATTTGTAAAAAAGGACAAAAAAGGACGCTGAGAGAAAAAAAGGACAAATCTTTTTAAAAAGGACATTTTATTTTTAAAAGATTTGGGGTGCCAAAAAAAGGACAAATCTTTTTAAAAAGGACACATGGCAACCCTGATTTAATGCATTTAAATTGAGATTTGTGGCCAATTTTAAAAAAATTGCGGTTATTACTTAATATTGCTCATTTTATACATGGGCAATATTTTTTTTCAAATTTCAAACCACAGTTAAAATGTCACTTCTATTTAAACAAAAAATTATTTGCACAGTCAACAGCCCTAGGACATTTGGTTGATTCATTGCACATTGTTTTCACAATATTCTGCAGCAAAACCATGTCTATGTGTTTTTAATTAAACCAACTAACGATCCCGCCACCCATTATTCTTGCGCTCCACCCATCTGTTCTCAATATTCGTTGACACCCACAAGCTTGACTACTACTACTAGTGGTAGTGCTAGTTATTAGCAGATCCACTGATGTTGCAGTTTATGACAATGTGATGGCGCCCAGCTAAAGTGTCCTCCATCCAATCAATACCCTCAATAGTGGTCCATAAAACAACTGGGCCTACTTCCTGCTCCTGGATCCAATTGCCTGGCTGGTGGGGATGTGTGTGTCTGGCCTGTGCTCAGTGCTGCAGGATCAACTCAACCGGCTGTTGGCTACCGCCCTAGGCACTACCCCTCAACACACAACTGTTGTTAGAAGCTGTGAGTGATTGGGGGCATCCATTTGTCATGTTATTTTTTGCCCCTCAAATAATCTACTTCATTGCCGAAAATCGATCCTGGACTAGTGTTGTTGTTATTATTGTTCTTGAGTGTGTACCTAAGGATGTTGGGATTATACTTACTACTCCAACTGATTTACTCCAGCTATTTTCGTGCTGTTCGGGATTGGTTAGCATATGCTAGGGATCTTTGTGATCATAGCTAATTTAGCAATACAGTCAAATTCCTTCATAGTTAATTTAGCAGTACACTTAACTGTCTCCATAGTGCTTCCACGTTAAAGTAGCCACCACTATATAGTGACCATGAAAATTTTACTTTCACGAAAATTTTATTTTTATTTTGTTGGTCACCAAGAGATTCCTTGTAAGGCCCCTCACCCTTGCCATAGTGTCTATTTCAATCCGGTTTTTTAGGGTGGCCAACATGAAGGCAGTCAACTGTGATACAGTCAACTCTCGATACAACTAGCGATTACAGCAAAAGAAATTCATTGAAATTCACTTTTGACTTTGATCTGCCCCGAGAGGTCACGTTATATGCAGTCTTGGCCACGTCTGAATTTTATCAACTGCCACATCAGCCATTAAATGTTTGATTGTTTTGCAGTTGATCAACCGGTTGATAACGCCGGTTGATCGACCAAGACTGGTTATATCGAGAGTCGACTGTAGCATGAACCTGGCCAAAAGCTTACCTAAACTTGATATCTTAGGCTTATTTTTTCAGTTTGAATAGCCGTGCCCCCTTCCTTCTCTATTTCGTTGGGGATCACGTAAGCCATAGCCCGTCATTTCTAATCAATATCAGGCTTGCTGGTCAATTATTTTCTTTTTTCTTCAAAATAAATGACCAATAATTATTTGTCAGTATAGCCTATTCTAAAAAATAGTAAAAATACCAGTTTTACCGTTTTTTTTAATATCGCCAGCAAATTTATTTGCGTTCCCAAATATGGCTTTAGATATACCCCACCTACTTTAACGGATATACAAATGTATAAAACTAGTGTGTACCATACCTGTTTGATGACTGATCTATTCATAATATATTATTCATTCACTTATCCAATCTCCAGAAATTCTCCATCACTACCACTGCTACATTCCACAATGATGTGGCCAACTTAGTCTTCGGCCTCTTTTTCAAACCATGGACAAATAAGCCTAAAAGTAATTCAATCCTCCAACTACTACTACCCATCCTCTTCATGAACAACCACCAAGGTGGGGAAGAGCCACAACCAGATTTCTCCAATCATATCCACCACCATCACAAAAAGCGGAACAGAAGCAAAAAGGCTAATAACGATGATATAGGCAAAGCTGCTGTGGGTGCCGCATTTCTGCAGCCGGCCTTCCTGGCCACTGCCACAGGTGCTGCCGCTTCCAAGCTCAGTCAAAACAGGAAGAGCCTCTCTCCCCCCACTTATGGCCATCCCACTACCTCAGGAAGTTGGAGTGGGGGTGCTCCTCCCCCCAAACTACTGTTGGAGGTGCCCAGAGCTTCCAATTCCCATAGTCCCTCTCCTATATCTTCCATTTCGGGCCAGTTGAAGGAATTGCGCAAAAGGAGTTTGTCCGAGATCAGTCTGATTCTGGAGATTATCAAGGGAGTGACGGCTGGAGTGGACGCTTCCAGTAAAAGTGGATCCAGGAGGTTCAGGACGGCTAGTCCAAGTACTCCTAGACAGTCTACTGGAGGAGGATCTTTGAATAGAGTCTCGTTGAGCACTGGAGACCTGGGCAAAAGGGAAGAGAGCATGGAGGAGGAAAACAGAAGATATTTGAGAGTGCCGATGGAGGACGGCAAGTCATCTCCAGCTTTGTCTAGGATATCTTCGTTTGTCGGACAGAAGAAGATCACGGCCACCAGGATCAGATGGAATAGACTATCCCCTCAACATATTCAGAGAACCATGGATATGGGTAAATTTTGTGGTTGATCCAGGCTTGCGTTTTTGCGAAAAAAGTTTGTAAGATTTTTGTAAAGGTTGTCACTAAGGCTGCAAAAGCCTGAATTTTGCCAGCAAATTGGTATTCAAGTTTTTCTTCGATTTTTGTTGTAATTTATTTTATTTTTGGCCCTAGTATATAGCCTGTTTCTAAGAAGTAATCAAACTCCACTAAACTATTTCACTAATTCAAAGATTTAGGGCTTTATAAACAAATTAACAGCTGAATAATTCAAATTCCTAAATCTCTAAGTTTCTGGAATCCTTCAGTGGAGTTTGATAGTTCGTTAGAAAGCTCAAATCCAAAACAACATACCAGTGTAAAAAATATTTTAACAGTCATTACAAGATGCAAAGTCATAAAATTACCTAAAAGTATCTACCGTATTTCCTCTAATTAGCGGCCCCCCCTGATTCAAAATCGTGTTTTTGGCATTGTGTTTTTGACCCACTTTTTGATCACTTCTGTTATGCAAGTCACCAACCATTTTATAGCTCATCTCACTAGCTACAAAATAGGTGGTAACTTGCCTGAGAGAAGTGATCAAAAAGTGGGTCAAAAAACACAATGCCAAAAACACGATTTCGAATCAGGGGGGTGGGACGCTAGTTAGAGGAAATACGGTGCATATTTTTCAAATTTATCTCGAGGCAACAAACATTTGCATTTTCAAGTTTACGTAAGTTTTGAAAAATTTACATAGACTTTTAAAATAAACAATTATTTTTGCAAGCTTTTGAAGTCATTAAGGTAAAACACTCTGAATTAAGTGCAATCAAGACAACCCCAAATATTTGAATATAGAATTATTGAAAAATAATGCCAGTAAATTAAACTTTGGGTGGTATTTAATTTTGCCCGCTAATTTCTTTAAAATCCCCGCTAATTTTTTTATTTGCATTTTTTTCCTTATTTTTCTTTCAATTTTTTAAACCTTTTAACATTATCGTGTAGCCCAAGATCTCAGCTTCCTAACGAGCTATCAAACTTTATTGAATGATTTCAGAAATTATAAGTATTAGGCGTTTGAAAAAAATAGGTGTTGTTTTGCCTCAACCCCTAAATATCTAGATTTCTGAAATCATTCAATAAAGTTCGATAGCTCGTTGCAAAGCTGAGATCTTGCGCTACACGATATTGTTAAAAATTTTGAAAAATTGACACAAAAATGTAGAGAAAAATGCAACTATAATATTAGCGGGCATCTTTAAGAAATAAGCGGGCGGAATTAAATATTCCCTTGAGCTTTCAAGCAATTTTTCCCATAATTTTAAAGAAATCAATTTTTTGGTGTTTTTATTGGACAATCCTCTTCAATCAACCGTCAATATTCTATTCATTTACAATAGGGGGTGATTAAATTTCTCATCCTCTTCAACCATTCTTCCTCGGTTCCAAATTTTTTGCTATCTTCCAAATCAAAATATCATTTTTTTCCGAATAAAAGTTATATAAATCATGCGCAACATTCTCCGCCGTCGATCCTCCATCCAAACCAGAAGGTCTAAATCGACGGTGAGCGTGCCAGGTCAAATTCCGGCCCCCGCACCTCCTAAACGGTCCAGATCAATAGTTCAACAAAGACACTACCGCCCGCCCAACCACTTGGAGGGCAGAATAGTGGTGGTAAAGGCGTTGCGCAACCAAACCAGCAACTACTATGCCCTCAAACAGTCAGCTGCTTCATCTAGCGGGGCTCTCGAGCCTCTCAGCAACTCCTTTTACTACAGATTTTTTCTCAAAAAACACAAATCCAAAAAAAGTTATGGAGAGTACATGCAAAGTGAGTCTACTTTAAATGGGTGACTACATGCCATACTTAATACTTTTACTAGTGGTCATCTTGCAGAAATATTTTCGTTTCGCAAATAAATAATTTTCTCTATTAAAATCAGGTCCCTCTTCCGGAGCACTAGTCAGAAACATTGGTGGCCTAGTGGTTAATATTGTTAATCTGGCTGAAATCGGTCACAGGTGCGATCCTACCTGGAAGCGCCCTGTATCTTTATACAAATTCACAAAAAAAATTTATTTGTGTGAGAAAAAAGATTTTTCCCTTTTTACTTCTGATTATTCGTAAATACCCCCAAGGTGATCAATATATCGAGACTCGACTGTACTCCCCACATAGGTGCTTCTCACCTAGGTACCACCACCTGGATACCTCCACCTGGGTAAACCTACCTGGGCACCCCCTCATAGGGGGGGGGGTTATTTGAGGGGTCATGCCCTGATTATTGTGGCTTTTTTATTTGAAGGTAGGGCTAAATTTAACAGAGAAGCATAAAATAAGATATTGCGTAGAAAGTGATTTTTAACTCATTGCTTTTCAGTGCAAGAAGAAAAGGCCATGCAGATGGCTCCCAATGCTCCCATAGATGCCACCAAGTTTGTGGCTTATGTGCAGGAAAGACGCAAGAAGAGGATATTGTTCAAAGGAGAATATTTGGTTAACTGTTTATTGGCATTAAAGATTGTATAATAAAGCGTGTTAAGATGGTTGTGCGTTCAGTAGATCCTCAAAAGTGCACTACAGAAGTGGGCATTAGGATGGGAGACAAGAACCAGTACAATGACACCCTTCCCTATGATTACAATCGAGTCATACTGGGTGAGTTAGAAACTGCCACTGGCCAGTTAGCCACGGGGTTTTTTTTGCTAAATTCAACCTGAGACACGACCACCCCCGGAAGCTTTTTTGAAAGTTTTTTTACTTTTTCCAATAGAAGTATTTTTTCAGGTGAATTTTTTTTCAAGTGTCATCCAGTGGTTAATACTTCCTCGGCAATCCGAATTACAAAACAGAATTTTTAAAAAATCTATGGTTGCTGGTATATGACCTAAAGTTGGGGTGCCAATATTTTAATAACAACCATACAACTTTAAGTCATATCTCGGCCAATAAGAATTTTTTCAAATTTGTTTTGGGATTCAGACTACTGAGGAAATTTTAGCTACTTGTTGCCCTCAAAAAAAGTTTTTCACACCAAAAGCACTTTGATTGAAAAAACAACAAATTTTTCAGAAAAAAAGCCATGGCTAACTGATCATTTCCCCTTAGAACTGGTGCAGGATATCATTTCACAAATTATCTAAATATTTTTCAGAGTCTAGATCTGGCTTTGAAGACAGCCATGGAATCAGCGACTACATTAACGCCAGCTATGTTCAGGTATATCTGCCTACCGTATTTCCTCTAATAAGGCGGCCTCCCCTTGCGTTCAAAATCGTGTTCTTGGCATTGTCATTTTGACCCAATTTTTTAAGACTTCTCTCAGGCATGTTACCACCCATTTTGTAGCCGGTGAGATGAGCTACAAAATAAGTGGTAACTTGCATAACAGAAGTTTTCAAAAAATCGGCCAAAAACACAATGCCACAAACACGTTTTGAATTTAGGTGGGGGCCTTATTAGAGGAAATACGGTAGTCAATTTATTCAATATAGTATCATTCCTTATTATTTTTGCAGAGTTGGATGAAGGAGAAAGCCTATGTGGTCACTCAAGCAGTAAAAACCAAACAAGCTAGCAATGACTTCTGGAGATGTGTGTGGGAGATGCGTTCCAATGCTATTGTCATGCTCACCAAGGTCTTCGACTTCATGAGGGTAAAATAAAATTTTAATTGAACTTTTTGAAAATATTGTGGGTTGTTCCAGGTGATGTGTCTGCAATACTGGCCTCAAGGCAAATTCCAGTTTGGAGAAATCGATGTGGAAACCCTGGAGACCAAGACATATGCACATTTTGTATGGTTTTCGCATGCATTTGCACGCTGAGTTTGATTTGCACTGGTTTAGGTGGTCCGAACATTCCGGCTGACCAGACTGGCTGGAGGCACGCCCAGCGAACTAGAAGAGACGAGAATAGTGAAGCACTTCCACTTTACAGAATGGGAGCTCAACTCTTTTCCCTACATCAGCGCCTTCATAGAGCTGAGGAGGAGGGTGCGTCAATGGACCGACAAAACACCACACCCTGATAACCTGACCAGCGGTCCAGTCATCGTGCATTGCAGGTGAGGCTGATAATAAGATTGGAATACAAAATAATTTTTAGTTTTTCAAGAACTCATCTATAAACTATTAAAAAAGACACACTAACAGCTATTAGAATAATACAATATATTAATTAATCTATTAATTACCCACCCCTTGTTCAAAATCGTGTTCCTCCTCAATTTGTGGCCTGTGAGATCAGCCACAAAATGAGGGATAACTTGCCTGAGAGTGGTACGTAAAAGTTGGGTCAAAAAACAATGCGAAAAATGTGATTTTGAATTAGGGGGTGGTAATTAATAGAGCGTATACGGTAATAACTTATTGTGGCGCTAATGGAGAATCCGGTGCAAATCTTGCCTTTGGTCCCCTGTTGATTTTTTGTGAAAAATGCCTTGGCCTTCCCTCCTTAAATCACCATGATCACATTAAAAATCAACAGGGGGACCAAGGCAAAATTTGCACCGAATTCTCTATTAGAGCCCGGTTATTACTTTCTCACAAAATTATACAATAGATTCTGGATTTTTGATCAGACAACTCAATGCTTAAAAGTGAGTAAGAAAATTTACTTGCTCAGCTTCATTTTGAATGGTTGATTGTTTCATAAAATATCAAATATTAGACTGTAGAGCTGATTTTTGAGTGCCCAGCAATGATATTTTTGAAGGGCAATGAAACCATTTGGTTTTTATTAGGCCAAATTTTCGCAATAGAATTTTCGGATATATGCACATCATAAAGCATATATTTCAAGTGTTCGTTAGCTACCAGTGTTTTTAAAATATAAAAAAACCAATGGCTGCCCTTTCATAAACAAGCAATAAAAAAATATAAGTGAGAAAGTCTAAATTAGTTCGTGTTTTTTAAATTCTTAAAACATTCTTTAACAGTAGATTAACACACATAATAAATTGGACATCGACATTGGCACATTATCGGCACTCAAATTTCATATTCTTCCTTGTGATGATTGGAGAACGACTACTGAAGCATTGCAATTCTGAGCATCAAATCGATCACAATACAGTCGAGAGCAAGAAGCTGGCATTAATTGAGGAATTGGCTTGTTCATGTTCTTGGACATGTCTTTCATCCAGGTAGACACCTCAAATGCAAAATAATAGATTCAACCGTCAGTAAAGCCAGCTACCTGAGCTCTAGAATACTCAATGAGGAACTGAGCAGCTCTAGTCCCTAATGCACTTCCACATTGTCTGACCAAAACTTTCTGAGTGCAATCTAGATCACAGAGCAAATGGCGACACCGCTGAGCAAATCCTAGCAGTGAGATCTCCAGTTCGGAATATGGTCCACAGAGAGAGGCACCGCAGTGGCGTTTGAGCAAGGCGGCTGATTGTTCGTAGCAAGGAAGGTTGGCCACCATCTACAAAAAGTTTTAGCGAATATCAATAAGCAATCAAGCGAGTAAAGCACCCACTTCCGAGTATCGCTCCCTGCAGACATAGTCGCGCATATTGAATTGGATTTCATAACCACAGTCTCTGAGACATTTGTCGTGTGCGGAATCTAGCCGACAGAACATCTGCAAGTCTAGTTGGTCCAGCACTGAAGGCACACCTAAAAATATGGGTTAAAGTGAGAAGAATAAATTCTGCTGGTACTAACCTACACTTCCAAAAGCAGAATGAGCCTTGAAAAAAATTAGTAGTAATGTACTAATAGCTAATTAATCTACCTTGACCATGTCCAGTCCACTTCTGAGCCTTTCATTGCATCGCTTCTGACATCGCTCGTCATTTAGAGCATCATCTCTTCTCAGCATGCGACTGGCTAAAATATCTAGTTTTTGAAAAAATTCAACCCGAATGCCCATCATTTATCTAAAATGACAATAAAAATCTCACGTAGTGACCGCTCGGAAACTCCTGTCCTTTCGATCTCTTCAGCGGTCTCCAGATCAGTTTCAATTTTAAGAAGATCAAATGCCCTTTCCCTTTTCCATCTGCCATAGTCACCAGAAGATAATGCAATAAGATTAGCAAAAACAATAAATACGACTAGAAATATAGTAGTTTTTGACAAGAGAAAGTAGCGTGAAAAGTGTGTGTCTCGAAGGTCCACCAGCCCTATCATGAATGCACCATTAATCACACTAGCACGTCAATATATTGCAAGTACCACCAAGATATTACCAAGAGGAGAAAATTGGACCATTGTTCTCCTGGAAAAAGCATAACTTTTTTACAATTTATTTGCTCTCAAGCAATAATGATACAATGGTGTGTGCTAGTTATTTGCCGCACTGGAACCAATGTAAAGATGACCAAAATTGTGTTTGCACCCCTCCTATTGTTGTGGTTGCGCAATTGAGTGGTTGTCAAAAAAGAATTTGGTGTAAGTAAGCCGAGAAAATAATTGACTTGGAAAGGGGGTTAGTTAGTCAACCAACTTGAAAAATAGTAATGGTGACCTTGAGGAAAAAAGGGTGTTATGAAAGGTAGGTCAGAGACTATTGAACTAGTTTTTTTGGTAGACTTGGTTGCCAAAAAGGTTTTGAATTGGGTGGCTGTAAACAAAAAACAAATAAAAGTACAAGATATGTCAAAAAATTAAAAAAAATATTTCTGAAGCATGATGTTCACCAAATTTGACGACTAAAGAGAAAATTAAAATAATAATTATCTCCCTCAGCTCAAAGCAACTTTGATTGTCTGCTGCAGTGATTTTTTCATACACATATGCAATAATAGCGAAAAACAATGAAAGTATCAGAGATATGATGAGCAGTAGCACTGGGAGGAAGTTTCTAATTACCCATTGTAGTTGTCGGAAGTATTATGTAGGTGAAAGACACCTTTAATCCAGTTTACTGGCCGATTACACAAATTATTTTTTCTTTCGTTTCCTGAAACTTTCTTCACCCTTTTTTACATACCGACTCAAATGATTCGATGAAAAATTACATTCATCTGAAATTATGCCAGCTAAATTAAAAAAACAGAGTAGGCAGCACAAAAAGTAGCAATCTCTGAAATCTCTTTTAAATATAAAAAAAAATTTCAGCAATGGTGGTGGTCGCAGTGGAGCTTTTCTCGCCTTGGATGCCAATCTTGAGCTTTTGGAAAAAACTGGTCAAGTGGATGTGTATGAATATGCCAAAACACTAGTGAACTCCAGACAGCATCTGATTGAAAGTGTGGACCAGTACACATTCATCTACGACATACTGTGCGAAGCTATAATGTGCAACATTGAGGTAGGTGGACATCTAAATAACTGTTTTTCCAATCTAGTTTCATTTAGCCAATTGAAATGCATCGACTAAAAGAACGCAGCACCATGTACAAGTCGAAGAAAGACAGGGAACTAATGGAGATGCAGATTACTCAGGAGAACAAAGTAGATTTCATCAAAATTTTGAGATATCTTTGTTAAAATTATGCTTTTAGTTGTTGCTAATGCTTACTTCCACCCTACGTATTGGTGACTGTGCTGGTGGACATCGTCTGGAGAACAGAGGCAAAAATAGAGACGTCATGGTGGTGCCACGTGAGTTCTTTGTCTTACTCGGGAACCTTTCGAACTGAAAATATAAACTCTTCACATTTTTATTTGCTCTCAGCTTTTTCGATTTTTTTCGATGCGCTGGACACAAAAATCATACCTGGTATTGACCACAAAAATTTTATTTTTCGGATGCCTTGGTCCCCCAAGTTGATTTTTAGCTTTTTAGTATATCACAAACATCAGCTTGGTGGACCAAGGCATACAAAAATGAAATTTTTGTGGTCAATTCTAATGATGGCTATTGGCATGTTTTTTGTGTTCAGGTCATCAAAACACGTAGAAAAATGCTAAGAGAGGTTAACATTATAAAGTTCAAACAGCTTTCTTGTTAGTGATGGTCAGTGTTCTAGGTTCAATTTACGGATGATGGAACAGAGCTTAACGGAGATTAGGACTAGCGGGCAACAAAATTTCGAATATAGACTTTTAAAATAAAGTGCGGGACTTAGAAATCCAGATCTTTGACATTATTTTCGCACCAAGATTTAGTTCTGTTCCTGTCCTCATCACTGGTGTATTCCTCACTACAGTCAAACATCGTTTATCCGGCACCCCAAAAAAGTTTGTTCTCGCCTCGGGTCCGACACTTTTTTCAGCTCAATTTTCGAAGTCTTTTGTCAAATGTGATTAGCCAGTATAGTCTGAAACATCGCAAGGATTCTGATTATGCCGGTCGCTTTTCCAAAATCTTTTAATTTTGCCGTAAAGACCAGCGGACCTCGGTTATCCGGCACCCCTTTTCGAAAATCATGTGCCGCATAACCGAAGTCCGCGGGTCTTAATGGCAAAATTGAAAGTCTTTGGAAAAATAACCGGCAAAATCAGAATCCTTGCAATATTTCAGACTAGACTGGCGAATCACATTTGGCAAAAGACTTCGAAAATTGAGCTAAAAAAGTGTCGGACCCGAGGCGGGAACGAACTTTTGGGGGTGCCGGATAAACGAGGTTTGACTGTATTTTTATAGCTGACCATGCTCGTCCCTATCTGCAAACACTTCATGGCGAGAGCAAGGACTACACCTATATCAATGCTGTCGAGGTGGATGGGTTCACAAGGAAAAGCGAGTTCATCGTCACCGAATGGCCTAAGCAACAGACACTGGACAGGTAAACACTATAGATTAGGACGTCAAAATAGCCTAAAAGGTTTTATATTCAGTTTCTGGACCCTAGTGTTTGATCACAGCGTTCACACTGTCATCAATCTGACCAATCCGTCCAACAACAAGGTACAGTCACAAAAATGTTTTTTTAGCTTTGCCGAACAACACTATCATCAAAACCGATTCTCGTATCTGTTTTTTTCCCAAAGAAATCGGCTTTAAAAATTAGTTATAGACGTCTTAAACTAAAAGTTACAGTGCATAGTAGGCTTTGTCTGCAGTTGGTTTACTAATCCTCATTTAACCGTGTTTGTAACTTTTTTTGTATTCTATCGAAAAAAATCTGACACCTTATTTTGGCCACATGCCTTACTGTTACCACTAAATGAGCCGATCACCAGTCGGCGTCGCCTTATTATGACCCGGACTTAAATACTATAGCCAAAGGCACCCATTTTCGTACAGGCGTTGAGATTTTCTTTGACTTAATTTTTCAATACTTACAGATCTACCCTCCGTTCATCCACAGCAAAGGCAAGAAGAACTATGGGCCTTTTATGGTGGAAATAGTCAATTGGTAAGCGAATTCAACTCAACAGCCCTATTACACAACACTAACCACTCTAATTTTAGTCAACAATATCCAGGTCTAACCTCCTACATGGCTAAAATCACCAAAAGGGTTTGTACAGTTAACCATTTTTCTTATTCACATTTTCCAAATTCTCAAATTCTTTGCTCTAAACAATCTCAAAAATTCTCATCATTCACATTTTCAAATTCTCACTTAAAACTCCCTCCCATTTGGCAGACCATGGAAGACATGCAGAAAAGGAAACCATCAGCCATGGAGCACTGCTTCAAGAAGAAACAACGGCAGCTGACCCGTCGGCCCACCCTGCGCCACTTCTTGGCCGAGTGTTCTCGACGGCACTCCCGCCTGCCCATGCTGTCCAGAGAGGATTCGGAGGCCAACCTGCTGACCAACCAGAATTTTCGATTGCAGCAGAAGTACTGGGGCAAAGTCCGATCCAGCAGTTTGACAGATGTGGACGAGGGGGAAGAGGATGGATTGGACACTCCAGCTTCTCCCAGACGACCCAAGTCCATGGAATTCTTCGGGGAGGACAAGGCGTTGAAAAGACAGAGAAGTAAGCGGAGGAAGCAGAGACGCATGGCTCAAAGTGCCAATGGACCTCAGTTCAAAAGCGATTTGCAGAAGCAACAGGATTATGTGGACTCAGAGGACTCTGAGGAAGAAGATGATGAGGACGAGGAGGAAGTAGCAATGTGGCCAGAGACCCTGAGAATGCGAGCATTTAGCCAGCCTAATCTGGGCACTTTGGAACGCTTTGAAAAGGTGTAGTGTTTTGGAACGGGTTTTAATGTGGTGGTAATTGTTGTAA
The DNA here is from genome assembly GCA_029231635.1 of Ditylenchus weischeri. Classification (NCBI taxonomy): domain Eukaryota; kingdom Metazoa; phylum Nematoda; class Chromadorea; order Rhabditida; family Anguinidae; genus Ditylenchus; species Ditylenchus weischeri. The sequence continues at coordinate 147,294 of JAMRYI010000310.1, forward strand.
AGATCACTGGGACTAGGTTAGGTGAGACTGCTGGCCACATCAATGCTTCTTTCCTTGTGTTTCGGTTGTTGTCCAAAAAACTAATACAATCGTAATATAAGAGCATTGGAAAATTGGACATTGTTCAAAATATATGCTGCCAAAAAACAAAAATTTTGCAAAATTTCCGGTTGCAATAGCTACCCGTCTTCAACCCTAGCTGGGTCTAACACTTTTTCACATTAATTTTTAAAGTCTTTTACCTAATGTTGTGAACTAGCAGTCCGAGCAAGAAAGTTGTAAGATTTTGAATATTTGGATGAAAAAGTGTTGGGGCAAGCGAAGGGTCGAACTCGAAAAGTTATGCTTGTATCGTGACTTGGAAATACTGTAAGAATTAGAGATGGCATCGCGTAAACTGGATTTCGGGATTCAGGGTCGCAAATCCAAAATTTTTAAATTAAATTCAAAAAGTAGAGGAAAAAACTAGCTAAAGGTTGTGAAATTTTTAACTATCTGTGTCCGTTAAAAATGGGTCAAAAATGCATTTCAAGAAAAATCCCGAAATTCGGAATGCCATCTCTAGTAAAAATACCATATAATACCATATAAACGGCCCCCCTCTCGTTCAAAATCGTGTTGTTAGCATTGTGTTTTTTAAACGTTTTGCAGACTCTTTTTAGGCAAGTTACCCCTCATTTTGTAGTCAGTGAAATTTGCTACAAAAAGGGCAGTAACTTGCTTTAAAAAAATCTTTAAGAAGTCAGTCAAAAACACAATGCCACTAGCACATTGTTGAAATAAGGTGTGCCTGTTGTGAAAATTCGTGAAAATTTTTTGGGTGGGTGAAATAGTAAATTGGTTGGAGAAAAGAGTATTTTGGTGTGTGAAAATATTCTGAGCCACATGCATTGTTCAAATTCTAATTCGATAGGTATTTTATTTGTTTTCTATTTTAAAGGGTTTTGTGAGAAGTGGCTTTAATTTTTATTTTTAGCGTGTGTTTTATACCTTTTTGAGTTGTGTTGTAGTGGCTAGAGTAGAGGGAGAGAGCGCACCCTTTGTGATCTTTAACAACCACCACCGTTCCTAAACAATATGCCTTTTAGGTGTTACTACTACACCAACATCCATTTCTGCTTTGAAGCCTCATTGCATGATAAATGTAGTCTCTCGAACTTAAAATCTGGAAATATTAAAAAGTTGTGTTTATCCTTTATTTGTGGTACTTGTGCTGTTTACGAACTAAAAATTTTTAAGTACCTGATAGTTAACTGTGAGATATAGTTAATTGTGAGAAATTGTTCTAGTTAGCTGTAATCTGGCTATGAGTAAACGGTACTACAGTTAACTATTTGTCACAGTTAATTATGTCTTACAGTTAACTATAAGGTACTAAAATGTTTCGTTTGTAAATAGCACGAGTACCGATGCCAATAGTTTAGCCGACTGAGAGCACCCCCATCCAGAAACCCGACCCAGAAAAGATGGCTAAAGGTGGCCAAGTCAGTAAACTTGTAAGTGGTAAGGCTGTAAAGTCCCTAGTATATAGGTCCTCCAGCCCTCTCCCTCATTGTTGGTCTATGTTTGTAGTCGAAAGTCTTGTTTATGTGTCCATGTCCTAGTCTCTGTTTTGTTGCACTGCGAGCAAGTATTTAGCTAGTGTTTTTGCAGCGTGGAGACGACGAGATCCGCCAACTGTTGAATGTAAAAAGAACTGCACCGGCTAGACGAGATCTAGCCGAGCAAATGGAAAAATTGGTCTGTTACTGTTTTTGGCGTCCTAGTTCTACTTTTTTATTTGTTTGCTTCTTGTCTAATCTATTTACAATGATTCTGCTGTAAATTAACACTAATAATCTTATGAAATTAATGGCGCCCGGACATTGTCCGTTTTAAAAAGGATTCGTCGCGCGACATTGTCCCAATAGGAAACAATATCGCCTGGAAAATGTCGCGCGGCAATGTCCATTTTAAATAGAATATGTCGCGCGACATTTTCTTTTTTTATGGAATTTGTCGGGCGACATTGTCTCTTTTTTCATTTTTTGTCGGGCGACATTTTACCTTTTTTGGAATTTATCATCCAGTTTGTAGAAAGATGTCAAGAAGTAGTTCTATTGAAGACGAAGAAATCAGCTTTATCGATTGCCAAAAAATTGAGCACGAATACACAACCAGAAGCGGAAAGCGTTCAATTTTGGCAAGTGGATTTTCCTACATCTGGAATTCGGCTAGGAATATTAATTTGTTTGGTTGCCAAGTAGAATTGTGAATTTACAGAGCAGCCCGAAAGTCGACGGTATTTCATACTATTACTGCACTCGAAAAACAGCTTTAAACATTCGTGGTCGAAGAGTCAGATGCAAGGGAAAGGGCTATATGAAGGCTGGCCAAGCTAATTGTGTCTAACAAAGCAGCATTCTCACAATGCCGAACCTTATAAATACGAGGTTACTTTTTTTTCAAAAACAATTTACCCAAATACATTGTGTGTATAGGAAAAGTCACGAATCAAGAAAAGTATGGAATTGGCAGAAGCATCTCCATCGATCAAAACAAAATCTGCTTTGCGTGTCATTAAAAGAGGAGCAGGGTCTGAACTTCTCGTAGCGTTCCCAAAAGACAAAAGCATCAAACGGCAACTGCAGCGAAATAAATACAAGCTCAATATGAAAAGTGTAGATTTTAAAGAGCTGGCTGACATGGTGATTCCATAAGGTGCAAGATTGACACACGATGGACGAAACTTCTTTTGTTATGATTCGAAGTCATTAGTTGTCTATTTCGGTAAAATTGATAGTAAATATTAAAACACTTAAGAATTCACTTCGTTGTGTTTAGACTGTCCTCGAATATTGGTCTGGATGTCTCCTTATGGTCACAGCACACTTAAGAGAGCTTAATTAATTGCGTTCGACAGTACTTACAAAAAAAGTCCTCGAGGTTTTTACGAGGTAAACGAGATAGTTTGAATTTTTGTTGTATTCAAGACTGTTGCAGCTCTTCACGCTCCATGCCTTTGTTGATGGTCGCTTCTTTGTGGTTGGCCTCGCTTGGATGGGAAAGAAATCAACAGAAGCCTACAAGATCGTTTTCAATAATTTCTTCTGAATAAAATTTCGATACGTTTCTCTTAGGTAAATTTTTTATTTGAATTTCAAAACTTCCACACGTCGAAAAAAGCAATTTCAGATTTCGAAAGTGCACCAACGACGGCTCTCTTATGCATCTTTCCGAGCCTGAAGCCAATTCGATGTGTCTTTCATCTTTCGCAAACGATTCAAAAATGGGCAAGAAAGCATAGCCAAATACTACGCGAACAATTAACTTTAAAATTGGATTATACTTTTTTCAAAGTTGGCCTATGTGCCGGTGAATGATGTTTATTTCGGTTATATGCAAAGATTATAAGAGATCGGTGGTAAGCGGGGATGCATTGGTTGAAGATCAGCAGAAAATAAATCGTATGTCCCATACTTCGACATTTTTTTCCAGACAAGTTGCTTTAGGATTTCTGTCATATATTCGCAGTAACTTCCTCTACCGTGGCTCTGTGAAAAACGCGCGTCTACCTCTTTACGAAATTTCTCTGTGGAATGTGAGCGAATACATTCTTCGCCAGTGACCAGTGAAAAATAATGCGGTCGAAAGCTGGAACAGAGAATACAATGGCCATTTTCCGGGTAGTGGAAAGCCAGAAAGAAGTAAAGTGATACAGCACCAGATGGATGAAGAGGAAAGCGTTCGACAAATTGTTTCAAGGTATAATGAAAGGCAACATTAGAACTAAGCGCAATCATGTTTTAAGGCATGAATGTATCCCAGAAGAGAATTTTCGCAACATCAAGCCGAGGCAACTGGAACCAGAGGAACAAATTCATGCTTTTGTGGCTGAATGGAAGTGCGAGCATCTCAATGTTGAGCCAACTGCCCAAGAACTTGTCCACTATTTACAGTCCATCCAAGAATCGCTGTATTATGCTAAGGGAAGGAATCCAGATTTTGACGAAATCGAGAGTGACGATAGTGAGGGAGAAGAAAGTGATTTAGATGAGTAGTCTCTTTATACATATTGTTGTTATGTCGCTGATGTTATTTTCCAAATAAAGAACTGCGCGTTCTTGTTATAACCGAATTTCGGATTCAGGAAGTATTTATGGTTCAAAGGGAGAATTATATTAGCAAAAATTGTATGACCACTAGAATCATATTAATACATTGAGAAGACCCCGATTATCACACAACTTGACCATACAAATTCCAAAAAAGAGACAATATCTCCCGACAAAAAACCAAAAAAGGGACAATGTCGCCCGACAAAATATTAAAAAAAAGCCAAATGTCGCACGACATTTTTTTTTGGAAAAAGAATTTTTCGTGCGACAAACTCTTTTTAAAATGTACAATGTCCGGGTGCCAAATTAATCTTGTTCTGATTGAAGTTTGGAATTTACAGGGTTGACAAAGGAATTCTCCGGGTTTGAAATGATCATAACTTTTTGTAGAATTTTGCTATTTTTCAGTGGTCTTAAATTCACCTGGACTCGCGTTTAATATATAATGTCAAAAAGAAGACTTCCCTATGTGGTTTGAACTCTTGCCTAACCAGAGGTCCAGATAGTTTTTAGCTCAAACTGCAATGGGATTACCAAGGGATCCAATAAATTTTTTTTTGTAATTTTTTAATTTTTTCTTTTTGCAACTTTTAACACTGAACAGTTTGCTCTAACAATAAAATAACACCATATGACCCCACACCCTTTTACTTTTCTGAGCTGGGAATAGTTTTTAGAAATATGCTTTTAAACTTTTTGACTTTTTTAGACATTCATGATCTCAGAGATAATGACCACAGGCGCTAGTCAACAACAATTGGAGGCTGAAGTTAGGCTGTGCTGTGTTATACAGGGTACTTTTAAACCTATTTGAAGGCTACAGACCATAGCATGTTTCAGTCAAAATGTGGCCGATCGAAAACAAGGTTCCATGCTCTACATCTGCTCTAATTGATCTTATAAAAATGACAAGATCTTGGCGCAAACGGGCTCCTGATAGACCGGAAACCAAGCCTACTATTGTGATGTCTCAGTATGTATTTGTGTGTGGTTCAGTCCCATTCTAATTGCTTGTATTTAAGTAACGGAGTAAGTCGGTGTGGGATCTTTATTGGCGCTAATGTATGCATCGACCAAATGGACATGGATCATGAGGTTTGCCTAGCTTTTTTTTTCGTTTTTTTAATATCATATATTGTTGAATAAATAGGGTTATTTTTGAATTTTAGATAGAATTCATAAATTTTGATTCATAAAACGCGCAATTTTTTCAGTTTGCTACTAAAAAGTCATAAAGTCGGCAAAAGTTTTGAAAATTTGTGACATTTTTGACTACCGGAGGGGCTGAGGAAAGTTCTAATTTTTCATTTTTGCCGATTTTATGACTTTTCTTTATTAATTACAAACCGACAAAACATACTAATTTCTTTTGGTTCAAACGTTCTGCCAAAAAACTGAGAATAATTTAATATAATTAATAAATAAACCCAAATATTTAGGTAGATGTCTTTCATGCTGTCAAAATGATTCGACTAAACCGACCACAACAGTTACAAACAAAGGTATACCAAAGTAAAAAGTCCCAAAAATTATAGTTAACTGTCTTTGCAGGACGAATACAAGTACTTATACGATCTCTGCCTGCACTACTATATGACCAACCCAGACTACCGCATCCATGAGCCGCCAGAGCCGCCAGTACAGCCCTACGAAGATGACTATGACGAAGAAGTGGAAGAACGCGAAACTACTCCAGCATCGTCGGGTATAATAGGAGCTATTGCAGGTGGACTGACCAGAAGCAGGAGTAGCAGTAGAAAAGGGAGGACAAGATCTGTGCGGTCCAGACGTTCGCCTACCTCAACTCTCAACAATTGTGTGGTGGTCAAGCAGCCGACCATGTTGGTCAATAACAGCAATGTCAGTCCATCAAAGCAAAAAAAGGAAACAGTGTATCTGAATTAGTTGTGATTATTGTCTTTGTTTCAACAAACATATCATTATGCCTCGACATAGGTTTAAATTGTTTATATAACCTATATGTTAAATAGCAGTGAAGTGACCTCCACACGGTGTAATACTTTCACTTTGGTTTTAACTTGAAAAGATTATAAAGAAGAAGAAATTTTGGTGAATTGTGCCTTGTGAAGTAAATAAACAGAGTTTTGATCAGTTTTTCTTTGCATTTTGGACTTAACCAATGTAAAAACTTACTAGGATCTAATTTAGAGCGCTATGTTAAAATTTTGGATAATTTTGCTTTACTAGAAAAGGTCACAAAAACAACAAAAACAATTTTCGAAAATTTGAACTTTTTACCTTGGTAAAAAGTGAACATTTTCAAATTCCAGATCACAAAACGAAATTTTACATTCATGGTTTTTTACAAACTTCTTAACCAATTTCTATGAGCCCAACTTTTTTAGGATTCAAGTGAGGTACTGCTTTTTGTTCTTATATTTTTGTGTGGGTTTGAAAATTGAGACAACTGGGGTGACAAAGCGAAAAAATTAAAATAGTGGAAAAAATTTTGCTGACTTTTTTGTTATTTTTATCGAACAAACTAAAAAATTGAGCTTTTATTATCAAAATTTAAAAATTCTGCCAAAATAGTTGAAGACAATCAAACTTTTCGAACAACCCGATAGGCGCTTTCATATTTATGACTATTAAATAAATAATCTATATTGTCCAGAAGGGTTGCTCAATATTCCACTGGTCCACCCAAAAACACACACTGAACAACAATAGATGCTCTCTCTCACATCAAGTTTCCCTGGCTACTACTCAACAGGTAATTATCCAGCAGCGTCCATGAACACCGCATGATTTACAATAGGGGCTGATGCCCTGTAATTAAGCTAATTTGTAGCTGGAGTGTCCACCCGCACACACTATTTGTCTGCTTGCTTGTGATCTTCCCTTATTTATGTAATTGTTGTTTTTATGCTGTTCAGGCCAGAAATTACATATTGGTTAGGGGTGGTTGGAAGATTTATTGGTTCTGTGTTTTACTCCAAGGCCTTTTCCTACAGCAAACAAATAAATAACATTGTAATGATCTATTAGGGCACAAATAGCACTGCTATTAAACATTTTTTTTAGTATTCACATCAGTTTTTTGTGATGCGTGCTATGAACAGTGGGGTGCACAACAGTTAAAATAATACATTGGAAAGGGAAAGCTATTTGAAGGACGCGACTTGGATAATCTAAAGTTGAATTCGAAATGAAATTTAATCATCGAGGGAATTTAACCGGTTCTTACATAAACTGGAGCTGTATCCAGGTTTCAGTTTATTCAAACAAAACAAGTTTTTTTTACGTCAATCAATAAATAAACACCAATCAATAAAATAACATCAATCGGTCCGAAAATCGGTTAGCTTCTTTTGTGTTTGATTCTTGGCTCGGTACTTGTAGATGGCTTCATCCAATGTATTGTTGTATTTGAGGATGGCTGGATTGGCGAAATTCTTCTCTGCAAATCGGCGGACAATATCCATGGCTCTGGCGGCTTCGAGACTTGTGATGACTGGCTCCTGCGGATCCTCTTCTACTACGATGTCCGAAATAAAGACAAGATTTTGTTTGTTCGACTGTACAAAATTTGACCAAAAATGCGGAAATTTGAAAATGACTTTCACGAATTTTACGCCAAACAAAAATGCTGTGGTGGTGTTATATTCAGGGACTTTTTCTTTATCGGGACCAGCCTTGGGGTGGTGTTATATGGAGGTGGTGTTGTATCGGAGTGTCACTTTGCGTTATTTCTTAGTTGGCCGACCAAATGGGGTCCAAGGCGATGTTATATCGCGGTGGTGTTTTATCCAGGCTCGACTGTAATTTATGAGTTTTTTTCAAAATATCCGTAGTCTTACTTGTAGCCATATCTCTATTTTTCTCTATTCTTTCTTGCAAGTGACCTCCTTTATTGTAGCCCATATCATTTGCTGCAAAATAGGGTGACTACCCTTAGACTAACCCAAAGTAATCCTCAAAAGTCGGTATAAACACATTCCGAAAAACCAGATTTCAAGTCGGGGTGAGGGAGGAGGTGTAATTGGCAGGCGGACCGGAATCCGGTGGTGTGAAGATTTAAATACCGAAAATAATACCTTTAAAATTTAGTACTTAATACTTAAAATTTCTTTATTAAAAATGCACAAGTTTTGATTATGGGAAAGTGTTGAAAATTTCACCGGGAAATTTTCCATTTAGCAACCCTAGTATTTACTTGTTGCGTTTTACTGAAAACAAATTAGGTGCGTTGGCATTATGTTACCTTTTGTCCCAAATAAGAAAAAAGGTACATAACGTAACACGCCAAGTTATAACGCGTCAATTTAAAAAATTTAAATTATTGTCTATTTTTGGGCTGATGTCCCATGTGTTTCAACATGGGACATGGCAAAAAGAGACTTTGTATGTATTTTAACCCCCAATAAACCAGTTATTTTTTGCTTTTGGCTAATCTGGATGCTGAAAAGGAGAGGGCTTAGTGTAGTGCATATACTTATAACCGAGATTGTTAGTTCAAACCCCCTATGGGTGCAAAATTACTTTACAAAACGAAAGAAAAATTTATTAGCGTATTTCTTCTAATAGATCGACATGTCGAGTTATTTTCCAATCGCCTGAAAATCTGACCATGTTGGGAGGTGGATCATTACTTAGGTAATACCTAAATACATAAGTAGGAAGTTTATTGGAGCCACCCTGACATCGCTATCGACACCGACATTTTACTTCCGACATCCATCGGAGCCACTGCATCCGACTTCGAAATCTGACTTCGACATACTACATCCATTGGAGCCGAGCTATAACCAATAACCCCCCAAGCCCCCTGTGGCTTGGAGTTGGGACACCCACATTCCTTAGACACAAATCACTCAAAAGTGACTCTGGATGCATGGAGGGGCTTGGAGTTGAGATGCGCACACCCAAGCGACTCTGGATGCATGAAAAACCATACATGCCAGAGTTTCTATATGCGATAGGCCCAAGTATATAAAACCATGTTCAACATCTTCATTTTTGCTAGTGGGCCCCTCTAAAATAAGTGGCCTCTATCCCAATAAAGCTCACGATCTCCTTTAAATTGCTTTTTTTAGTCTTTTTATGGCAAAATTACTACTTAAAAATAGTTTGTAGACACTCCTAAACAAACTTGATTTGGGGGGGGGGAGTGGTTATGACACTACTAGGTCGATATCAATCAAAATATGTTGATATCGTCAGGTATTCATCTTTCACATATTTCGTGTTGAATATATGGTGTGTTAGTGTACCTTTTTCAAAAAATTTAAACTGGCGCGTTATAACTTGGCGTGTTACGTTATGTACCTTTTTTCCCATTTGCGACAAAAGGTACATAACGTCGATACCCCAAAAGTTATTTTCCTGCCGGATGCAGCAGTGATTAGTGTACAGTCAATTTTAATTGGTTTATTTGTATGTACTAAATGTAGTTCAATTTGTCTCCTGTGATACTATTGCGCACGCTTCAATCATTCTTCTCCCCAATAGTAATTTTTCTTTTTGGTTTCGCCGCAACTACATCCCCTAAAACAATCAATTAAACTGCTTTTTTAATGACTGCTTTGTTCTTGCTTAATTTTCTCTCGGGAACAGCTACACTTTTGGTCTTTTTCTCGGTCAACCAATAATACAGCTAAATGCTTCACTTTTTACGACAAAAAATGATGTATATATTTTGCTTCCCAACTTTTTGTAACGTGAAAATTATTTCGCTTTAAAAACTTTTATTCTGTTTAAATATGCTCCAAATTCTTTTATCCTGAGAAAAAAAATTCCATTAGCTGATTACCAGGATAATTACTAAATACCGTTTACGGATAAAGTCGAGTTTTCAAAGTTGCAAATGTTCGCCCTGGGATTCAAATTGCGTTTTTTATTGAAGAAGCATGTAAACGCAGGGGTAGAAGCTGCTTTTTCAATCAACATTCAACTAATAGTAGCCAATAACATACATTTGCTTGCAGTTCTCTGGAGCAACAAAGAAAGTACCGTCCATAGCCCAGTATGGACTTTGCTGAAATGAGTAAAACATAAGTCTGTAGCCAATACATAAGCAAAATTATATGACGATACCTGAAGTGAGCGGAGGAGATTCGATGTTGCGAAGTTAAAAAATCTTGGTGACGGAGCTGGCCACTATGTATTCCGGTAGCAAAGGCGGTCCAAAGTATCTATCAGCGGCTGTAATTTGGGGCATAAAATATAGAGACGCCGAAATTCTGATCCACATACCTGAATGGTAGTGAAAAAATGGCTTTCCATCCTTTGTTTGCTTGACGTTAATCGGCCATTTGGTGCTGTTTTCCCCTCTGTTGAAGACTTCAAGATTATTGTTGCGATGCCGAGTTAGAGGTGCTCGCAGAGTTTCCCTTGCTGGCATTGTTAGATGCAATCCACCTGAGAGTCCTTCAAAGGCTTTGTCCGCAATGCTTTTTGGCTGAGGGATCCCGATTTCTTTCTGTCTCTGAAACTGCATGCGAAATGTACCTGAAATACAATATAAGACACAGTCAAAAAAAAGAAGGAATTAATAAGAAGAGACTTGAATCATCTTCATGTTGGAAAGCTGCCCGTGATGCGCATTTTCCTCGGCTGGATGTTCTGAATTTGCGGATGTTACAGTTCCCCGCAGCTTGAATTCGTGCATTGCCAAGTCCACTTCTCATCACGCTTGTGCATCCGATAAAAGCTCATTGAATAGCCCTTGCAGAAGCCCAGAATTTTTCCTTTTTTAGTATAGAAGGCATTCTCCATAGCTAAAAGAACAGTATCACAGTTAAAACTTCAGCAGGAAACATATGAAAAAGCAATTGACACATCTGTACGCAAACAATGAGCAAATATATCCGCGATATGTCATTTTCAATGTGTCATTTTTTTCAATTACTTTTGCTTCCAAATTCAGACGTTTTGGAAGTTTTGACATTTGAGAGTTGACTATATAGCAAGAGTTAACTGTATAGTGAGAGTTGACTGTATAGTGAGAGTTGACTGTATAGTGAGAGTTGACTGTATAGTGAGAGTTGACTGTGCACTAAGAGTCAAAGGCATCTTTTTGAAAGAATCAGCTTTGGAATTTTTTATTTGCATTTGTTAAAGTTGACAAATTCAGGCCAATTATTAAAATTTACTCGCCATTTAAAACTTATTAAATGAGCGGTTAATTATCCGGATAAAAAACCGGTACGAAAACCATCACCCAACCCTACTTTCTCTTAGAACTTGTCGAGAGCATTTAGCAGGCTTGCGAGGAGCAGCAAATTACTCGGCTTATTATCCGAAAGGTATTTGTCGGGCTAATTTCACAACCCTAGTTCTCCCCTAACGCTCCTATGGACTGATCGGGTCGCTATTAGGCTCGCTATTAGGTGGAAGATGAAGAAAAAAACATTTTTTGGTAAAAAAGGTTCGACTAAAATGTTGACTTGCAGTTTTTCTGCTTCTGGAGAAAAATTCCGTTTTTCTGCTGTTTTGATAGATAACTGGCTGCTTTACATAAATGTTTTGCTTGCTACGCATGCTCTTGCTCGGATTAATGTAGCAGGTAAGTGTGTGCGCGCATCTCTACCCTTCAAGCCTTAGTTGAAGCCAGACACATCAAGCGTCGGAAGTTGGAGAAAGAAAAGCATATCTAACACAAAAGCAAATATAATATTTATGTTTTGCCACTAACATTGTTTACAAACCCTATTTGATGCTTGATCTGTTGCAGCAATATTTAGCCATCTGCGTAACTTTTATATTTCCACTAAAACCAAACCCTTTTTCCAGAGTCAAAATTGGCTGTCTGCTACTACCGCCACATAGAATCATGTCAATTAGTGTGACATTGGATTTCACACCGCATTACGCACATTACCCCAACCTGCTACCACTACTACTGTTCCGCCTCCACCACCACAAGTAGGGAAGTGGCAGCAGGAGTATATTTGAACTGCAGCACTTGAGGAGGAGCTTGAAATAGAGTGGAATTCCTCCTCTTCTTCCTCAAATCTTAATCTCCTCCATTGATCTACCTCTATTCTTTATTTCGTTTGTGTTGAAATTCTTTAGATGGATATCTTGCTATTATGCTGGCTGCCTACTCTAAACGAGTTCAGAAGTGCCAGTTGCTGATTCCCACTTTCCCAGTAGGCTCCCCGCAGCCTTTCTATTATGTTTGGATTGTAAGAGTGGCGATAACTCTTGCTTTATGTAAATTGATTCAAGTTGTCATCTTTTTGGCTGGTCGAGCTCCAAAACATAGAATTTAGGGTTTCCATCAGTTTTGGGTGATGGACAATTGTACGTCCTCTTTGTCCGGCTGTCAAAAATAGGGCTAGTAGGATTGGAAAAAATTACCAATCTGTCTCGGAATACATCAGGTCGATATTAACTGTACTGGAGCGTTAACTGTACAGGGGTTAACTGTACTGGATGGTAACTTTTTTTTCTAAAAGGAAATTTAGCAAAAAAGTCTCTGAATTCATAAATAATCAAGAGTATTGCTATGACTCATTTCCAAAGTAAGTTAGTGCGAGAATCTATAACTCTCCTGCTACATTCCCGGTTTCGATTGAAGTTGTAATTAATCCTGTTTGTCCCTATTAGTCTGAAAATTTTCTATTTATTTAGACAATTATCCGAACAATTATCTGGGTTTTTAAACAAATGCCAGACAAATTTTTTATCCGGACAATTGCCAACCCTAGTTTCCGTAAACTACCGATGTAAGGGGCTCGTTTTTTATTGCTATCTAGTTTCGGACATATAAAGCTTATTGGTAGAACGTTTGACTGATTAGAATTTGTCTGTGGTTCGAATCCTACTGCGGATCAGTTACACTTTTTCGGCAATTTCTTCTATTTTACCTATTTTTCCCAACATTTTTATGTGTTTTGGTGGCCGTTATTGACCTCGTAGTTGGGGTTTCACAAGGCCACAGCTAATCTCTTGATTCAGCCAAAGCAATCTCTCCTCTTCTTTACAGCTTTGAGACAAAGTGGCCGCTAGATGAAATCCAAAAAAGGAATATTTAGCAGTAAAGAGGGAGGGTGGAATAAACAATTGAGGTGACTAACTTAGGAAAGGCTCCACCTAAAAAAGGTCGGCCACGTCATGACTGCGCTGGTCAGACCCTTCAAATATCCTGCTTTTAAACAATAATAAGCTGACCAATGAGGGAGACACTGTAATACCCCCACTACTTACCTATTTTTCCCTCCATCTACTCCAAAGTAGCCGTAGTTGGGCTAAGGAGGCTGGACTGTGGGTGGGAGCACTTCTCTTAGGAAGTGGCTGGGAATATTCACATCATATATTTCATTCTCCGATCATTGTTGTTGTTATTGCTATTGTGATTGACCACTAAATTATTCTTCTTGTATATTTGCACAAACTTTACACCACTACCTCACCATCAGAAGTGTTGATTTGGCAAATAGTTGAAGTAGCAGTGCTGAATAAATAACAATGAATAAGGGTATCAGATAGTTGAGTGTCCACAAAACATAAATAGTATTTGGTTCGATTCCCACTCTGAGCACACCCCTTTCTGCATGTATTTTGATTAAAAGCTGTATTAGGCATGCCAATTCATTAAATCCTTTAGATATTAGACTGACGGATCAGGTGTGGCGAAAGAATTAAATAATCCACGATTTTTGCATAACCCAAGGCCTGTCCTGTTATTGTAAGTGTTGTTACAGATCCGCTACATATTTTTGTGTTGGAAGCGTGTCATGAAGCATGCGACTCTTGAATCGTGGTTACAAAATTCTCGTTCGGAAGTAAATACTAAAGCTTGTGACTTTCTTACTATTTAATATATGTGCACCTTTTTAAATGTGTATTTTAGATCAGTTTTCGAGATCTGCCTAGAGGAGAAAAAGCAGCCGTCGCATTCCTCCAAAAAATGATTTGTTCCCTTCCAACAGAGAATGTAAGAATGGTCATGGGATGAAGCTTTATTTCGGAACAAAAGTCTTTTGAGGATGTACTGTTAAGATATGCCGGCAGAAAATAAGCATGCGCGTAGATAATTGGTTTCAAGCAGTGTTTGCACTCACTCTGATTTTTAGGCAGTGAGTGAGAGTGAGAATGAAAATATGAGAGTGAGTGAGAGTGAGTGAGCTCACTGAGATTCTCACTGCCAGTGAGAATAACTAGAATCAAAAAAAATTTAAATTTTATTAGCTAAAGCCATTGGAATTTTCATCGATAACTAGTAAATGTTTTTAGAATTAATGTAGACAAATGTTTTTGCGTTTAACAGATCAAATTTTGTCCTGCTCCTATGCCTGGAAGTTGCCAATCCACATTGTGAATTACAGAAGTTGTGGGCTAAATTTTTGCAACTGTTTGGAGCAAAAACTGGAAAAGAGTTAATTGCAAAAGTGGCTGGATTCGTAGCACTGAGTATGGCGGCAGACAAGGCAGTTGATGTTATTGAAGATGCCGTTTCGCCTGATGCCGTGCCACCAACTCTTCATCCAATTATTTTGCAGAAACAGGTGAAGACAGCAGTTAACAATTACCTAGCCGAGTTGCATGACCAAGTTGTAAAAAATAAGGTAGTAGATGCAAACATTGTTCTTGATTAATAAGTGTTAATTTTCTCTCTTTTATTTTTGAATTCAGGTGTACGCATCGCTCTGAATTTAATAAAAATGTGTTGATTTTAGCCTTAAACACAAAATGCAATTCTCATTCTGTCCTCACTGAGAATGAAAAAATAAGCAGAGTGATAGTGAGAATGAAAATATTAGAGTGAGTGAGAATAAAAATCGAAAATTAAGTGTGAGAGTGAGTGAGCTCACTCTCACTCACTGAGATTCTCAGTTTGAGTGAGCTCACGCAAACACTGGTTTCAAGATACTCGTCTGTCGTTTGAAACCATAATCTGCTTTCTTTGCAGGTTTGTTAACGTTTTCTCATTATACCGATCTGGTCGATATATTCTTATTTTAGTTGGTCTTATGAGTTGACTTCAATCAAATGGTGCGAAATAGAGCTGAAGATGGGACATGATGCTGCAGTGGACTACAATTCTTTTATGCGTCAAATTTTCCACGATGTTTTGAGGAGGACAAAAGGAATTATTGGTTTGTACAACAGCGCTTTAATATTTGTCCAATTTCGATTTCTATGCAGGTGGCCCTTGTTTGATCGTAGAAATTGATGAAACTGCCTGCACGCATGGGAAATATCACAAAGGTCGCCTCTTTCCAACAACGTGGGTCTTTGGAGCAATTTGCCGAGAAACAAGGGATGTAATAAAAGGTAGTGATGGATAATCTTTCACAAATAATCGATACTTATTTTGCTTCAGAGATGCTGCAACACTAGAAGAAGTAATCAGCCGCAGAATCCATCCTGATTTAATCATTATCTCCGATATGTGGAATGGCTACAATGGCCTAGAACGCAATGATCTCACACTCTCGCATCTTACAGAAGAAGAACTTCGTCGACCCAGTAACTGGAGCGCATACCAATACAGTCGAAAGAATGTGGCGGTTATCGAAAAAGCGGAACAAGGTGCAAAGTGGAACGTCTCGTCATCATCTTGTGGCCTATCTGGAAGAATTTTGGTGGAGAAATCACATTAAGAACAACGATCCCTTTCAAGAACTGCTTCAAGATATTGCTAGACTGTACCTACCAAATATTCCTTTTCATATAGCTCGTTAATTATCATGTAAAGTGTCGTATTGGCGTAAATAAAGAAATTCATATGCTCAAATCATGTTGCAAATATGAAAAATCGTGGTATTCCCGATAACCGAAAAGAACCTAAAAGTGTCGTATCCCAGGCGGAAATAAACTTGAGCGGTCGAAATCGAAGTCGACATCGAATGTCGACTTTATCACGATTTAACCCTTGGGCATTGACAAAAAGAGACTGGCTTAGATGAGAAATCTTAAGAGTTTGAGTTGAAATGCTCTCACAAATAGCAAGGCGACATCTTTGTTTTTTATAGCAATTTGTTGGGTGACAATTTCGCCTGTTTAGTCAAATTTGATAATCTATCGCCCAAAAAATTCTTTTAAAAGGCGAGAAAAGCTCCACAAATATTCCTAGTAAAAAAATTCTGAGTATAGCTATCATTATGCCACAAAAGTAATTAACAAAATCTCAAATTTGGGGTCGATGTGTTGTTCATTAAATGTGGGCAGCTCTACTTTCCCAATAGACAGTCAGTTGTGCAAAGAAGCTTTTTCAACACCGACTACCTCAACAATTCTGGCAAACTAGATATAAAAACTATCCAAGACCTGATTCCAAGAGTTGATTTCCATAATTTCTACTCGGCTAGGTAGCCATTCAGCCTCTTTACACTTCTTTTTAGAATCCTTAAAAGTGACAGACATAAAAGTCAATACAAGTTTATGCCAGCCACCCCTTGCATACACTATTTTTCTCTTTACTCTTCCACAATAAAAGAAGTGTTTTGTATAGAATGGCTTGCCATTGATTTATGCTAAATTGAGCTATTGCCATCCAGAAAAGGGCAAATGGGGAGCAAAGGGGCCATCTGTCTCCTCCTCCCAATCCTATCCATAATACAACAACCCTCTATTTATAAGGGCAATGCATATTCCCTGCTGCTGCAGCAATTATGCTGCTTGATCTGCTGACTGACACACTCCACCCATCTATCCACCACCACCCCAAATTGGTCCTTACTGGACAACACAGCTGTCCCACTAGCCATCCTTTGTTTGCTGTCCTGTACAGTTTGCTGGCTTCATGTCTGGATTTTGATACTCGCCCGCATTTGTGCTTTATGGTCATCTTCAAATTTAGTTTCTGCTATATTATTGTAGACAAAAACTGCTTTTCAGTTTCATAAGAAGCTTTAATACCGTATTTCTTTTAATAAGTTTTTTTGGATGCTCAAAAATCGGAAAATTTAAAATTCGATCTCGAGATTTTCGCGTGCTCAACCGAAACCTGAAAAGTGCAATCGGTGGAGCTCGTGGGAGTTAAGAAAATGCATAAAACAGCTTTGCAAAAAAAAACTCTAGACCGAGATACAGGTCCTTAAAATCGAGGGGCCGCCTTAATAGAGGAAATACGGTAATCATGGCTGAAACCGCTTCATACTCTTTGGGAAAGGAGGTGACAGGCAGATAGCTTCATAAAAAATTCTTTTTTTGGAACCATGAGTTGTTAGAGGCCTTTTTTAGGCCCACTATATGCGTATAATTAAAAGCTGGATAATTCAGTCATAAGTGCAGATCATTGCCCTTTTCCTGAAATTAAACACCAATACCTCCTGCCTCCTAGGACACACACATGCAAATAATAAACCGTTTCCCGATTTTTTGAAAGAAGTACTTTTTCGATATGGACTTTAAAAATTGAAATTTCCTAAAGAATCAGAATCATAGAGCAGAATTTTCAAAAGATGCTTGTTTGCCGAGACATGGTCAAAAGTGAAATGCCCGTCATTGAAATTCTTGCTACACTCAACTACCTCCATAGTGCACACCCAAGGGACCGGCGCTAGGTATGCACTATGGCGGGTGTCCGTTACTATAAATTTACAACCAAATCGGCCAACCGAATCGGAACCGGGTGTGCAAATTCCGTACAAAAATATACTTTGTTCAAAAAACACCGAAAATTAAAAAACCATCCAGAACGGGCTGTTTTCTTTTTTTTAATTCTTTTTTTGCCTGAATTTAGCTGTAATATTATATCTGAAACTTTTTTGTTGAGTTAGTACCAATATTTCTGATCCAAGTGCGTGAAACGCAACACCAATGGCTAGATAGGGCCAATACCCAAGCCCTGCTGCTCTATTACACCACCCATTTTGACCTATTCAATCTTCTATATTTGCCAACCCTTCTCGCACTCAGGATCAAATGGCCAGAGTCAGTTGTGTTTGCTGTGGTCTAGCCCACTACTACTGCTCAATTGCATAATTAGGTGGGTGTGTGTAAAGCAGAAGTTGGAATAAAAACTGCTCTTTGTCTTGCAATACCAACTGCTGCTGGCCCTGCCATTTGGGATAAGAGTCAAGCCGGAGTCCAGTCCATAAGCTTTATGGTCTTGCCGGCAATAGTAGATTTAACTGCTTCTTCTGCTTTTTATTTTTGTGCAAAAGAGATGGTTAGCTTTTTATGGAGTTTTTAATGCTGAATTTGGTTCCGGAGATTTTTTTCTCCTATTTATACAGTTAACTTCTTAGTAAAGTAACTCAATACCGGTCTTCGAAGGGTTTGAAATGTGGGTCCGGAGCCATCCCAAAAATAAGTACCGTATTTCCTCTCCACCAGGGCGAGTTATTTTTTGGATGCCTGAAAATCGGAAAATTTTGAGGTCGATCTCGAGATTTTTGGGTGAAAATCGAAAATCTAAGAAGTAGAATTGGTAGAGCTCGTGGGATTTGAGAAAATGCAATGAACAGCTATGCAAGATATTGACTCTGAGCTGAGATATAGGTCCTCAAAGATGAAGGTGGGGAGTTGTTAGAGGGAAATACGGTAGAGAAAACAGCCTGGAGGTTGGATGGTCTTGGATGAAAATTTTTGTTGGTTTAATTCCCGCCACAGCCTTTTTCTTGACTTATTCTGTCAGGGAACTAAGCTTAACACAAAGTTACTTTTACATAAAGGGCGTAGTGAAAAGCTGCAGTATTTTTGAAAAAAAGTAGAGCCTTGCCCGGTTGATCTTTTGGTTTTCGAGTTGTAACAAGAAACTGGTACAGCGAACACGGAATATACAGGGCAGAGAGAACACCGAATATACAGGGCAGAGAGAACACCGAATATACAGGGCAGAGAGAACACCGAATATACAGGGCAGAGAGAACACCGAATATACAGGGCAGAGAGAACACCGAATATACAGGGCAGAGAGAACACCGAATATACAGGGCAGAGAGAACACCGAATATACAGGGCAGAGAGAACACCGAATATACAGGGCAGAGAGAACACCGAATATACAGGGCAGAGAGAACACCGAATATACAGGGCAGAGAGAACACCGAATATACAGGGCAGAGAGAACACCGAATATACAGGGCAGAGAGAACACCGAATATACAGGGCAGAGAGAATCTTTTCTACTTACCCCAAACATTTATTTCGTTTTTTTTTCAAGATATTTTTTATTCATTTCATTTGCTTAAAAACTGTGAAAATTTTTCCTTGATTTTATGTTTTGTGTGGAATAGTAGCAAAGGAGTGAATAAGTGTTCTTCCTCACACACTCCATCCATATTGAAAAGGTTGAATTTCTTTTCTATCACTTGAAAGCAAAAAAATCAGGAATAAGAGCACTGCTTCCTCATATTTCTGGGTGTTACAAGAGGTCATCCTCCTCTTCATTAATGAATAGTCTTGATTTGGGAATCAGGGAGTCTACTGGTTTGGTGATCATAGATTTCTTGTTTATGGACCATATTGCAACAGTTGCCCCAACTCCTCAAATTACAGCCTTTTTTTCGCTGAGGAGCCTTGAAAAGAAAAAGTTGGAGGAAGCGGTTGTGGGAAAAGAAGAGGAGAATTCCGGAATTATTCCTCCTACTGTCCAATTCCCTTTCATTTAGTGGTGGTGGTGGAATCAAGATGTCCTCTTCTATTGTTCAACAAGATTGCAGCTGAGCAAGCAATACAATCATGAACAATATTATCTCAACCATGATTCCTTCCACTTTTTGTGTGTACTAATCAATCAATTAATTGTTTGTTTGATTAAAAATTAAGTTATTTTGCCTGCTTTGTGGCAGCTGTTTTGTCCAACTTTTATGCTACTACTGTTGCTGCTGTGCTTTTCACTGTTTTCAGCACTCTTCTAGAATTTGCAATTGCAATTTTAAATGCATGAAAATTGTTCAAAAGGAAATTCAAATATTAGGCAGGAGAAGCTTATATAAGCTTATAAGCCTAGAAGAAAATATTTGCCGAACATTGCCAAGGATTTGTCCCTAATTTGAATTTCCCCAAGTTTCTTCTGCCCGAATATTTCTAGAGAAAAACAACCTGTCTCTCCGAATTGAAATTGCTTGACAGGCGATGATCCTTTAAGCCTCCTTTTTTACTTTTTGTGAATTGCACAAAAAAAGCGAAAAAATTGTGAAATTCTCGTTGTCGGCGACGGCTATGGTCCCAGTCTACGTTTTTAAATTTGTTGAAGCCTTATGAAAACTTAAATCCAGCTTATACTTGTTTTCTCATTGATCATAATTTGTGTAGGAAATTATTTGCGGTTTAGCTAGTTTTTTTGTTAATCTAGTGCTTCACAACATCTTCACAAACAACCATATACCCGCATTGTTCAACATCGCCGTTTTTGTCTTCTATTCTTCTTCTTATTTTGCAGGGAGTGCACACTCTGTTATCGTGCGCCTTTTCGACGCAATTAATCCTGCTTTGTATCTTCTTCTTCTTGCCTCTATAGCCTACTATTGTTTGTGCTGTGAGGTGACAGATAATGATCTGTCACCTTGAAATATTTTTTATTTTTCTGAATACCCATCCAAACAGATAGGTAAGCTCACCGTTAATTGAAAATAACCAACTTTAATATTTTTTTAAAACTAATTTTTTTAAAATTAACACCTTTTTAGTAATTTCAGCTAACTATATTACTCTGAATTTATGTCACCTCCCATCTTTTGAACTGAGCTTAGTTGTTCATTTTAGACATCTCAGCTTACTGCGGATGATCTCTTGACTTCAGTTTACCTGTAATTACCTGCATTTTTTTATTTTAGACAGACTCAGCTGGCTATTTCACTCTGGATATATTTTAACATTGATTATCTGCTCTGAGATTAGTCTCGATGTCTACCTGTATCAAGTGTTTACTTTCCGTTGTTTTTTCACGGTCAATATTGTAGAGCAAAAGAGTGGAAGGTATATTGAATAATAGCCTTTGTGGTTTTTCCTTAGTGGTTAGCTAAGCCCGCAGGCTATATGATGCCTCTCTCTAGGCAGCAACAGGGAATTTCGGTGTATGCGGGCAAGACAAGCATTATCCACCAGCTTGTTTAGCCACTCTCTAAACTAGTTATTCTCTTTATTAAATTAAGAGGCGAAAAAGGAGAATTTTGATTTGTTGTTTTCTTCCCCTTCATGTTTATTGTTGTTTCTTTTGTGGATTTCGCCTTCAACTTTCCTATTTTGCATGTCCTTCTTTTTAAAATACAAGAATGTGTGGAGTGGTCTTTTGGTGAAGTGAGTGTTTTTGCGTTGGTTAGAGCACAACAGGTCTATGTGTCCTCCAGACTTTAAGCCTTGTTTGTTGTGTTTGAAGGAATTTTTTGTTTTGTATTTTCTGTTAAAAAATTGATAAGAATGTTTAGTGGGCTTGCAAATCAATTCTTCAGACTTTTTAGGAAGGAATTTGAGTGAAATACGACCATCAGATTAGGGTACACTGATAAGGAAGTGTTGGGTATTAAAGGTGAGGACATTTGAAATTCTTTGTCACCATATTTTCCATGTGTCAATTTCTAGCTTTTGGATAATTATTTGGACTGTGATCACAAGTCACGATATAAGCACTCGAAGGCAATCGAAAATTCTGGATCGAAAAGCAATTAATTGATTTTCTTACCAAATTACCGTATTTCCTCTAATATAAGCCCTCCTCAAAACCTGTATTTTGTACCCAAAGTTCTTTTTCTTGATTTCCCTATTTTTTAGATTTTTTAAAGCTACACTGCCAAATTTGGTATCTTCGGATAGTTGAGATTCAGGGCTTTCATTTGTGAGATCGTGTAACATTGAAAAAATCTAAAAAAATAAAAAAACCCGAGTAAAGGCTTCTGGGTACAAAATACGCGTTTTGGGGAGGGCTTATATAAGATGAAATACGGTGCTAAATTTCACCAGCAGATTTTTATATTGACTTTTTTATTTCCAAACATGCTAAAAACATGAAAAAACGTTAGAACATTATTAGAAAAAAAATTTAAAAGTGCTGGTTTCCTCTGTGCTTTGGCTGGGACAACAAAAGTAAATTTGTGACAAAAAAAGTGTGATAATTTTTTTTAGAAAACTGAGATCTTGGGCCGATGCTAGTGCAAAAAACGTTTTAAAAATACGAAAATTCAAAAAATGACGATAGTACCGTGTTTCCTCTAACAGAAGCCCTCCCCAAAATCCGGAATTTTTTAAATACCAAAAAAAATAAATACCAATCTTTGCACTTTTAACCAATTCTTTGAATCGTCTCTTGCTTATGTGACATACCAAAATGTAGCCCAGATTCCCAGTTACATTTTGGCATATAACATGAGTGGGACCAAAACCAAAAAATGCATCAAAAAGGCGAAGAATAAATTTAAAAGTTCCAGATTTTGGGGAGGGCAAGATATACGGTATATTTCTTGTGAATTGCAATAATTTGCTGATGATATTTGAACTTTGATGATTTTTCATTATTTTTGAGCTATTTTGCTAACCATGTTTTATATTTGCAGCCTCTTCTGACTAATGAACAACTCAACAGGTCCCTTGCAAACAACTAGCAAATGCCAGAAGCCACAGTTGGGCCCAGACCACTCTTCCACCCCTAATTTTGTGCGTCGTCGTAGATATGGCCAAGCAGTAGGCCCTGCGGAGGACTGCCAGCAGGACAGCTTTGCCGCCTACCGCCACTTAGCAGAGACAAGGATGCGGAGGTTGGAGCGGTACAAGAAGGCCAAGTCCTTGTGTTCCCTCAACAACAACTCTCATAGCTCAGCCATAGGCAGCAACCTTTTGTCCAGCCAGCGCACCTCGTCCACAGGCCATTTGGGTGGGGAGTGGCATGCTGGCCAAACTAAGCGCCTGCGTTATTTTCCGCCTACCCCTCAATTCTCAGCCAGCCATTCAAATCTATTGCTATATTCCAACCTACCCTCCAACTCCAACATGGAGGATTCTATTTGTGTGGACTCTGAAGCCCTCGGATATTGTGGCCCTAAGCTGAAAACTGATTACTACAACGACTATGACCAGGTACCTAGCTCATCAGGCTCTTCTCAATATTCTGGATGTGAGAGAGAAAATGTTGGTATATCACCAAAAGCAACACCCCTGCCTGCAGCTAGCATGCAGTTTGAAGTTCTCCGTGAGAAAATGGTAAATTGCTACTATAGAAAACAAAATTGGATCCTACTTGAATATCCCCCTGCCCAAAATCAATTTGTTAAAGTGTTTCTCCCTATATCGACTCAAAACCACCTCAGAAGCTTAAAAAGCACTATTTTTGAGTTCTAGTCCATGAAAAAACTCAACTTTGAACACCCCACCCTCTAGAAACGCGTTTTAAAGTTTTTTTTCACGATATTTAAAATACTGCAAGATCTGCCGATATCACTTTTTCGATCTCGAGATTGACTCCATAATATTAAAATTTTCAAGGTTTTAAAAAATAATTCGTTTGACTTAACTGTTAGAATAAAAATCCTTGAACAACTTTTGAGCTCAATTTTTAAAATACAACTTGTACGGTAAAAAAATCCAAATAATAGGTTTAGTAGCCAGAGCAATAATGGGCAATAATGATAATATGGATGTTATAAACTCAAAAACTGCAGTTATTTCATTGTTTTTGTGCGAAATTTTTTCATGTAATTTGATTAAATCTTGTGATTTTCGGTCAAATTTTTTGTCGTCGTCTGGTCAAAAAGCGTACAGACCCTCTAATTAACGTGTGCTCGATCACTTTAGCAAAAAGATCCGTTTCATGCTGTAAATTTTACAAAAGAGAAAAAGAATCTGAGTACACTTAGTCAAATGAAATTAAATCATTTTTTGACCAAAACGAACAGATTTATTTTACAGAAAACCCTTTAAAATTGACCCTTCTTTTTCTGTAAAAATATAGTTTTTATAAAACTGGAGGGGTGGGCGCTTATTAGAGCATGGGCGCTTAATGCAGCATGGGCTCTAATTAGAGGAAATATGGTATCTTTTATGCTCCTCAATGTATCCACATTAAACTTTGCTAAAACAGAGCTTCGGATAATTGCTGTATATCCCCTTAACAGTAGTAAAACATTCAAAAAAAATTAAATTTTGCTATCTCTGTGAGATATACAGCAATTATTCGAAGCTCTGTTTTAGCAAAGCTTAATGTGGATATATTGAGGGCATAAAAGTAGTAAAGAAACTGTTTTTCAGCGTTTTTTATTTGAAAATAAACACGTTATGAAAGAATCCTGTATGAACTTTTATTATATTTCAGTCGAACGTCGATAAACCGACACCCTGAACCTGATTTGGTTGGATTTGACTAAACTTAAATCAAATGACACCCCGATAAACCGACACCCTGAACCTGATTTGGTTGGATTTGACTAAACTTAAATCAAATGACACCCCGATAAACCGACACCCTGAACCTGATTTGGTTGGATTTGACTAAACTTAAATCAAATGACACCCCGATAAACCGACACCCTGAACCTGATTTGGTTGGATTTGACTAAACTTAAATCAAATGACACCCCGATAAACCGACACCCTGAACCTGATTTGGTTGGATTTGACTAAACTTAAATCAAATGACACCCCGATAAACCGACACCTCCTCAATTTTGAACTAAATATAGATAATTTATTTAACTTATGGGTTATCCGTCCACATTTCTAAACTTTTCTGAGGGGGATGGGTATATTTTCATTAAGGTGTATATAAACCATCCCCCATCCCGCGCAATGAGGAGCAAGTTGGGTCTTTGGCTTCGGCCAAACATACCCAAAAACTGAATTTGAAGACCATCCTTGGATCAACCACGTGGACGAATAACCCATAAGAACCATAATTTTTAAATCAAAATTGGCTTATTTTTTAGTAAAATTTAGCTAAAAAAACAATTTGAACGTTATTATTGACTTCATAAAAACTTGTTTAAGTTTGGTCAATCAAAAAATTGAAAAAAGTGTTAACTTTATATATTTATTTGAAATCTTTTTTATTGAAAAGCCTCTTCAAACTGACACTTCGGTCTGGAATTAAACTTAAAGCCTCTTCAAACTGACACTTCGGTGGACCGACATCTTAGGCACGGAGGGGTGTCCCTTTATCGAGGTATATCAATACAGGTGCATTAATGATACCTTATGTAACTAAGCCTAACAAATAACCTTATATATTTAAGTCCTAAAAATAGGGTAGCAATAGGGTAATTGACATAAAAAACTACATAATTGTTGCAACAATCTATGAAAACAAAAAAAATGATTTCACTTGCAAACCATAGCTTGCCTCGAGCATATAAGTAGTTGTCTAACCGCACAACTGGAGGGCTAAAAAAGACAGCCAAATTGGATTAGTAGATGCAGACAAATGAACTGCAAATTGCAATTATATCACTAATTGGTGATTGCTTGCCTCCCACTACAAACAAGGCTTTTTAAGAGCGATAAGAATTTATAGAAATTAGAGGTCCAAAATATTATTAATTTTTTGAAGTGCACCGGAATCGAAAATTCGAAGAATAATGGTTGAAAACATTGAAAAATTATTTTAAAACTATAAGAGAAATCTCTATATAGTGTTTGGGTCGACTGTATGGGTCACCACTTTTGTGTCTAATCCCAATTTTCTGCCATTTTTTGCGAATGTATGTCGGATATCATTCCCGGAACTCAAAAATTTACCATCTTGGCTCTCTTTGAAGGACAAAACCGTAAGATCGACGTGACTTTAAAAATAGTTTCT
The DNA here is from genome assembly GCA_029231635.1 of Ditylenchus weischeri. Classification (NCBI taxonomy): domain Eukaryota; kingdom Metazoa; phylum Nematoda; class Chromadorea; order Rhabditida; family Anguinidae; genus Ditylenchus; species Ditylenchus weischeri. The sequence goes on from JAMRYI010000310.1 coordinate 173,031, forward strand.
AAGTCCCTCCAAATTGGAGATGGTGGATTTAAGCCTGGATTTTTGGTGGATGTTTGTGTTTAAGCCCAATTTCGGCCAGTTTTTGCAAATTTATGTCTGATTTCTTTTCATCTTTGCTTTTTTCATAGGCTTTCTAACAGCCACGAACTTGATTAGACCAAGATTTAAAAATGGCAGTAAAAATAGGAATGAAAAAAAGTCAGTTTTGGGCACTTGTGATTCTATGATTCTATGCCAAATGCCGTTTAATTTTTTTTTCGGACAAGGAAGAGACCCTAGGTTTTTAAGTAAAAATTTCTCAGCAGAAAAAATACTAGCGCTCCTGGCGGAAAAAAAGTGACACTCCGGAAAATCAACCTGTTGGCTCAAAATTACAAAACCAGCTTCTTAATACTGCTGCCACTATCACTTTAATAATAATTACAGGGGTAGTAGAAAAGGCTGCAAGATAAAAAGGATTATAAATGTGAAAAGAATTATAAACCCAATTATTAAAATTATTAATCATATTTTCGGAGTATCATCAAACTTATATTCAAGGGCACTCTTAAAAATTTGTTCCCTTCTTCACCTAGGGTTTTAAAGACTTTTGCCAAATTTGATTTGCAAGTCTAGGGCCAAAAATTGAAAGGATTTTGATTTTGCCGATCCTTTTCCAGAAATATAAAATCCTTTCTCTAAAAAAGCAAAAATCAGTTTAACAATACCTTGTTTTCAAAAAAAGGTGTCCTTTAACTCTTTTCTGCCTATGCGTATGAGATCATACGTAAAATTTTGAATTTTTTTGTTTTGTGCAAAGGTTGTATATAGGGGTAAAATGGTCGGTTTTATTATAAAAATGTGGTCAAAAACAGTGTGTGAACATGAAAAAGTTGAGATTTTGACATTTGTACGTATTTTACTGTTATTATTTCACATGGAATTGTTTGTAGCATGGGTACGGAACGGGATGCAGCCCGACATTGCATTTCTCGCACATCTTGTTAGTTCTTGCCTTGCAGATGGCACAAACAAGAGATGATTCAGATGTAGTCATCCAGTGATCCTGCCTGTCGTATCTCACACTGTCAGTTACACGCTTGGAAGTTGTTTGTTTGTCCTGTGAAGATCTCCGACCAGGGCCTTTTGGCGGATTTTAAAATAAAAATGTCTATATCTAGCTTTTTTACTAATCAAACACTGTTTTAGACAACATTTTTATAATAAAACCAATGTTTTTACACCTATTTAAGACGTTTAAAAAAATTCAAAAAATTTCGATTTTTTGAAAATTAATTTCGGCAGAAATGGGTTAATAGAGGTTGCGGAAAACGATTGGTGAAATCCAGCTAGAAACGAAGTTTTTGTGGCAATAAAGAAGACCGACTGTATTACAGTCAATGTAGTAGATGGTTGTGCCCTATTTTTCGGCGATTCAATTATTTGCACTGGGATGTCGGGATCGCCTTTTGATCTTGAAGCCAAGTGATAAGTGCAAACAAAAATAGTGTTGCGCAATTTAACTACTTCTTTATGTGTAAACAGCAAGAAAAATAGATAATCTACAACAAATAATGCTATTCTAAGTGAAAACCTAGCTTTAGCAATAGTCACAATTAAAAAAAATTCTAACCGAAAAAAATATGTGATATTTAGTTTAGGACCTCAAAATGCTGAATTAAGACCGCAAAATTCTGAATACTGGCATCACAATTCTAAATTTCAGCCGCAGATTTGCTGCTTTAGGCTACACTCGCTAAAAATTATCTTTTAATGGCTACCGTATTTTCTCTATTAATTCATTTCCCCAAACCCCGTATTTTGCACCCAGAAGCCTTTACTCGGGTTTTTTTATTTTTTTAGATTTTTTCAATGTTGCACGACATCACAAATGAAAGCCCTGAATCTTAACTATCCGGAGATACCTAATTTGCCGTTGTAGCTTTAAAAAATTTAAGGCTCTATATGTGTTGAGGTTGCCCTCGAAAAAATATGCCTTGGTCCCCCCTGTTGTTTTTTTTTGGTTTTTTCAAAATTTTGCCTTGGTCCCCCCTGTTGTTTAAAAAAAAAGTCTTCAATTTTTTGCATCTATAAAGCAATTTTATATGAAAAAGGTCTGTGGTGCAGTAAATGTTATGAAATAAAAGCTAATCATTCATTTCACACATCAAAGACATTGTCTGTTCTAGAAAAATCGATGGTCTTCTAAACATTAAATTCGACTGTAAGCATATCATTGTCAGTGAATTACATCGCGAGAAACTTAAAATTAACAGAATACAAGAAAAAAGATAAAAAAGACAAAACACAAGAAGAAAATTTTTCGAAAAATTAACAACAGGGGGGTATAAGGCATATTTTTATCGGGGACAACCCATATACATACAGAGCCAAATTAAAGAAAAATAGTGAAATCGAGAAAAAGAAGGTTGGGTACAAAATAGGGGTTTTGGGAAGGGAAGTTAATATTAATAGAAAAAATACGGTATATTAGATGCTCTTAGGCTTGAAACATGCAGAAAACATGTTCTCACAGTGCGGACGACACTTTTTAAGAAAAAATTATTTGTCCAATTTTTTGATCATTGGTTTCGACTAATCATACTATCGTTTCCCAAGGCAAAAAGTCAAATTTTGGTCTGAAAAGTTGTTAAAAACTGTTTTGCGCACCCCAAGCATTGTGCTTTACGGTCAAGAACAAGTTTTCAGATTTCGCTAATGGAAAACGATGTACAATTGTTGCGAAAGCTGTTGACCCTGGGAGAGACCATTCAGGAGTTGCGTAGGGACACCAAATGCCCAACACCAGCACAACCACCTTCAGCAGCAGCAGCAGCAGCAGCAGCAGCAGCAGCAGCAGCAGCAGCAGCAACAGCAGCTAAAAGAGTGCAGAAAGCCACTACCAGTAATAATTCATCCCTATCCTCTAGTCCTTCGATTGAACCAGATGACCAACACCCCAACCACTATGCTGACAATGATGATGAAGGCAGTGTGGATTTGGAAAATGAGCTACAGGTAGTGGTCATTTCTGTAATTTAATCTGAATTTATCTTTTTTATATTCATTCAGGACAAATGGCGGCCCCTGGAAAGCAGTGGTCTACCCTTGTCTAATACGATCACTCATTTGTATGTGGAAGATAGTGAAGAAGACAGGAAGTCGGAAGAATACGACCAGCTATCCCCCAAAGTCCAGTATTTCTCCAGAAAAAATTCTGTGCTCAGAATACCTATCCCACCTAGAGCTAGCAACAGGTTTAACGCAGGCAAACGGGTAATGGTATGTTGATTTTATTTTGTTCTGAAGACAAATTTAAAATTCTGTGCTTGGTCCGCTCATGTCTTGGCAGTATTCCAGTCATAGACTCTAATTGCACGTCTCCGAAAAAGGGCTAATCGCTGCTGAGGCAATCTGTCTTCTGAAAAAAACTTATTTGAAAAATTCTCTGCTCCTAAAAGCATGGCAACCCTGAAAATAAAGTCTCATTCCCTTTACTAAAAGTTAAACTTTCAAATAAAAAAGATATCGCTGAAAAGCGCGTACAGTTGAACTTTTGATATAGTGGCACCTCTTCAAGTTGGACCCCCAGCTGGGTCCGACGCTTTTTTAATCTCAATTTTCAAATCCTTTTGCTAGTTGTTTTCGGTCAGTCCAGTTCAAAACATTGCAAGGATTCCGATTTTCCTCTGGAAATGACCACATTTTGCCATTTCGAAACGATCGTAGAATAGAAATTCTTGCGATTTTTTGTACTGCACTAACACAAAGCATTTGGTAAAAGAATTTTCAAATTATGGTAAAAAAGAGGTCGAATTTAAGGAGGCGCTATGTCGGAGGTTCAACTGTATTCAAAATATTATCCGCGCAGACTTCATTTCACATATTTTTATTCAAGTACACAAATATTCAACATGTCATCGATTTATCGTCGAACTGTTCGGCCAGCATCCGCGTTGTCAGCGACTCGTTCTCTTCTATGGCCGTCAGAAGGGCTTGATCATCAAAATCGGATGGCTCGACTTCTTCCTGGCTTATCTTCAAGACATAAGTCACCGCATTTGAAGCGAGCAAACCATTCCTCAACAGTCCTTTTGCCGATTGTTCCATCTCCAAAGACTTGGTTGATTTCACGAAAAGTGTCCTCTCCCGTCAAGCCCTTTTCAAAGCTCCAAAACATTATATGACGAAGATGTAAATGCTTGTCCGTATGAATTTTTTGAAAGCAGTAAGAATTGAAAAATCATAAACTATAGAATCGTACAACACAATACTTAGATAAGATATGATTTAATCTTGCGCGGATAATTATGCATCAAGCCAATAGTTACGGAAAAAACAAACTAGAAAGATCATAATGACTCAACTTTTATTACTATTTTCAGGCCAGAGGTCCATCTGAATTAGCTAGATGTGGTCGGCTAGTCTCAGCCAAGCAAGTAGTTGCCAACGACCAAGAAGACAGTGGTCACTCCTCCACCTCAAATTCCCCCTCAGCCCAATGTTCGCCTACAGCAGTGGTTAACAGTGGTCAAGACTCAGGCCATGGAAATTCCTCTACTGATGGAGGAAGCAGCAGATTCAGGTAGTTGAGTCTATTTTATCACCTAGTTTGATCAAGACTGCTTGCAGCACCTTCTCGTCCATATCTTCAGCTTCCACTTCTACCTCTGCTTGCCCTCCTCACAACAATTTCATTGTGAGCCATGCGGAAGGCGACAAGAGCTGCCAAATTCTGGAACATACTCAAACATATATTGATGCTACTGCTTGTGCTACCAAATGCTGTGAAAGTGCCATAACTGGGCCATTCAGGGCTAAGCAAGGAAACAAACTCGAATTGAAATAATGAAATATATTGATGTATATTTAGATTTGTTTTTTTCCAAATTCAATAAAATAAAAAATTTACTATATGGCCATTCATGTATGTCGTCGTCGGTCACAAAAAATGTTAGGGGTGTTCCGCTGATCGGATCGAAAATCTGTTAACGCCATTCGACGCAGAATGGTCGATCTATTTTCATGAAAAACATCATAAAGCCACCGGGATGGGGCTTGAACCGCCTGGATACCACCTCATGACCATGATCGGGCCCGAACCACCAGAATGAGGCCCGAACCACGTGGATATTTCTAACCACCAGGATGGGGACCGAACCGCGTGGATAAGGCCCGAACCACGTGAACCACGGGATACCAACAGCTAACGAACTGCGCCACTTGCCCCTGTCGCGCCTCTAGTATTTTATCAAATTGCTGAAAATTGTTGTACGCATGCTCGGAACACCTGCTCCAATAAATTTCAGAAAATACACACCCCATTCAGTTTTCCTTTGACTTATAAGCTGATTTTTTTCACTTTTTTATAAAGTTGAAAACTATTTGATGTTCTCCGCCTATCTTTTAAAAGTAGTATAAGGTCATAAATATCAGATCGAAACTGGGATGGTTGGAAAAAATTTGCTGGTCGTCTTTTTGGCCCGCCCTTTAATTTTTTAAATCACAAGGGCATGTCTCTTGGAAGAGGCATGCTTACGCATTCAAAATTTCAAAAAAAATTCCTAATCATTAAACAACTCGGCTTCTAACAAAACAATACCTAAAATTAAAATCTAGGGCTTGTTCTGTTAGAAACCAAGTAGAGAAATCTGCACAGAAGTTCAATGATTAAGATTTTTTTTTTGAATTGACGGGCACCAATTTTTATGCCTCTTTAAGGCAAAATCGGAAACCTACTTTATTTAAAAATTTGTCATTTATTTGAGACCCGAAATCTTAAAATTTTTTCGAAATTTCACGTAATTTCACGTACTCGGTTTCTATACATGTTTGCTGCCTGCTTTTGGTGACCACTTTAGACCACTTAGCAAAGCTAGCAAATTTGTTCTATTAAATATTAACTTTTTTCTTGATTTTGGCCACAATATTTTTGAAAAAATTATTTTTAAATACCGTATTTCCTCTAATAGAGCCCCCGGGGGCTTTATTTTTTGGATGCCCGAAAATCGGAAAATTTGGAATTCGATCTCGAGATTTTTGGGTGCTCAACTAAAATCTGAAAAGTGCAATCGGTAGAGCTCGTGGGAGTTAAGAAAACGCGTTAAACAGCTTTGCAAAAATTGACTCTGGGCTGAATATAGGTCCTCAAAGTTAGGGGGCTCTATTAGAGGGCTCTATTAGAGGAAATACGGTAGTCAGTCATTATTGAATAAATTTAACAATTTCAACTTTGACTACAATAAATAAAAAAACCGCTAAATAAACTAAAATACTCTTTGATGCGCTGTAAAAATTCTATTTTGGTGCCTCTTCCCAAATGTAGTGGGGAAGTGAGATTGTTGATGCCATACAGTCAAACCTCGTTTATACGGCACCCCCAAAAGTTCGTTCCGCCTTGGGTCCGATTTTTCAGCTCACTCGATGTCTTTGCTTGTGTTAGCCAGAGTCTGAAATATCGTAGGATTCTGTTTGTCGGACGTTTTTTCAAAATCTTTAAATATCGTCATAAAACCCGCAAACCTCGGTTATCCGGCACCTGATTTTCAAAAAGAAGTGCAGAATAACCGTGGTTCGCGGGTCTTTATGACGAAATTTAAAAATTTTGGAAAAACGACCGGCAAAAACAGAATCCTTGCGATATTTCGGACTAGACTGGCAAATCACATTTAGCAAAGAACTTCGAAAAATGAGCTAAAGTTAATCGTTTGGTCAATTTATGTCTTTAGTGAGTTAATCGTTTAGACACTTTATTTCTTTGATGAGTTAATCGTTTGACGAGTTTCATTTTGGCGAGTTAACCGTTTGGCGAATTTATGTCTTTGGCACTTAATTTCTTTGGTGAGTTAATGGTTTGGCGAGTTTTATTTTGGCGAGTTAATCGTTTTGCGAGTTAACTGTTTGACGAGTTTTGTTTTGGCAAGTTAATCGTTTTGCGAATTGACTGTTTGGCGAGTTACATTTTCGCGAGTTAATAGTTTGAGATTTCATTTCTTTGGATAATCATTCGTTTGGCGACTTAACTGTTTGGCGAGTCTCATTTTGGAGAGTTAATTGTTTGGCAAGATAACTGAATGGCGAGTTTCATTTTGGCGAGTTAATCGTTTCGCGAGTAAATTGTTTGGCAAGTTAACTGTTTGACGAGTTTCATTTTGGCGAGTTAATCGTTTGTCGACTTCACGTCTCTGGTGAGTTAATCGTTGGCCACTTTAGTTCGTTGGTAAGTTAATCGTTTGGCGAGTTTCGCTTTGGAGAGTTAATTGCACATATTGACTTTTGTCAATTTGATCATATGAGGTTTATTTAACTGTTTCGCGAGTTTCATTTTGGCGAGTTTATTGTTTCGTGAGATAACTGTTTGGCGAATTTCATTTTAGCGAGTTAATCGTTTGGCGAGTTAACTGTTTGGCGAGTTTCATTTTGGTGAGTTAATCGTTTGACGAGTTTCATTTTTGGCGAGTTAATCGTTTGGGCGAGTTAACCGTTTATGAGTTTCATTTTGGTGAGTTAATCGTTTGACGAGTTTCATTTTGCGAGTTAATCGTTTGGCGAGTTTCATTTTGGCAAGTTGATAATTTGTCGAGTTAACTGTTTCGCGAGTTTCATTTTGGCGAGTTAATCGTTTGGCGAGTTAACTGTTTGGCGAGTTTCATTTTGGTGAGTTAATCGTTTGACGAGTTTCATTTTTGCGAGTTAATCGTTTGGCGAGTTTCATTTTTGGCAAGTTGATAATTTGTCGAGTTAACTGTTTCAAGAGTTTCATTTTTGGCGGAGTTAATTCGTTTGGCGAGTTAACCCATTGGCAAGTTTTATTTTGGCAAGTTAGAATTTGTCGGGAGTTAACTGCTTCGCGAGTTTTCATTTTGGCGAGTTAATCGTTTGGCGAGTTAAGCAACTGTTTGGCGAGTTTCATTTTGGCGAGCTAAATCGTTTGGCGAGTTTTAACGTTTGGCGAGTTTCACTTGGCGAGTTGTTTCGTTTGGCGAGTTAACTGTTTGGCGAGTTTCATTTTGGCGAGTTAATCGTTTGGCGAGTTAACTGTTTCGCGAGTTTCATTTTTGGCGAGTTAATCG